>JAYRCO010000246.1:0-35368 GCA_037042815.1 Ceratobasidium papillatum | reverse complement strand
GCGAGAACTGGATTCTCGCGCAGAATGCTCGAGGGTCACGTGTGCCTTTCGCACACTTTTTGTCACCACGAGTACATAAAATCTGACTCCCCACAATCCAGAATGATCAATTGGATCGTACGCCACCTGTGGCTAAGTATAACAACTATTGCAAGGCGCAGATTTACCTTAAATCCAAGCTGTATTGAACCGGATAGAGATGATGTATGTCAATTAACTTATCAAATGGATATATTTGCTCAACGACGCCTCTCCAACCTTAGATCTTAGCAGTATTCCCCGAGCTCCGTGAGGTACCTGAAGGTACATTCAGCCTGGAGTTGAATAGAAGTCTCATACAGGAGCTCCAAACGAGGCTGGAGCAGATGCCAGACACAGACAAAGGACTTTTCCCGCTAGCAGCACTACTTCCCTCGACTGCGAACACAATCAAACTACGCGGGCTCATATACGCATATTTCAGTCTTCCTGCGCAAACTCAGGCTGAGGAGATCCGGCTAGATAGGGCTATCATTATTTTGAGACAGGGCATCGAGCTCATACCCAGTAGCAATCCAGAACAACTTAAGATCTTAGACAATCTTTGTCGCCTACTCCGCAAGCGCTTCAATCGCCTAGGCAGTATTGAGGATATAAACGAATCAATTGAGCTCCAGACTCAGGCAAATTCTTCCATTACCGAAGATCACTCGAAGCGGTCTTTCTGGCTTTACCAACTTGGAAGCTCATATCAAGCCAGATTCGATCTTACTAATAACATTCTTGATGTCAACCAGGCCATTTTCTACCAGGGAGTAGCAGTTTCTATGCCCTGTGATGATCAAATCAGCCGGTCTGCGTGGTTTTCTACCCTGGGTAGCTCGTATGAAGCCCGATTTGACTGCGAACACAATCCACAAGATGCAAATGAAGCAGTTGATAGCTATATTGAAGCAGTTAAACTTACTCCAGACAATCATGCAATGCGAGGATCTCGGCACAATAACCTTGGTCTCATGTACCGGAGTCGATTCAAATCAGTTGGCAACCTCGTGGACTTAGAACTCGCTATTTCAAACCAGGCCCAGGCAATCTTGCATACACCAGACGGACACGCGTTCAAACCTTCCCGACTATGCAGCCTTGCAATCTCCCACAATATCCGGTTTGAAAGTCTAGGAACACTTACCGACATTGATGAAGCATTGTTGCACTTGCAGAGAGCGATTGCACTTACTCCAGATGGAGACGATGACAAGCCCATGTGGCTGAATAATCTTGGGAACGCATTTTCTGTCCGGTTCGAAGTTTTAGGCGAGCTTCCGGACATTACACATGCGATAGATTCTTATAGTGAGGCAGTATCGCTCACTCCTCACGGAGACCCAGACAGGCCAGATAGACTGAATAACCTTGGAAGCTCGTACCAAAGCCGCTTTCGCTACCACGGGAATTTAGCCGATATTAATCAGGCGATTTTATACCAGCTAGAGGCAGCTGAGACCGGTCCAGAGCAACATCCTAACAGGTCGTTTTGGCTTAATAGCTTAGGAGTTTCACATCAGAGTCGGTTTGAGCATCTAGGAAACATTTCGGACATCGAAAAATCAATCTCATATCTCAGCCTGGCAGTCTCGCTCACTCCGGAAAGCGATGAACGGCGCCTCACAATACTTAGTAATTTGGGTATCTCATATCAGATCCGCTTCGTACGGGCTGGAGATATTGCAGATATCAACGAGTCCATCTCAAATTTGATCCATTCGGTGAACCTGACCTCTCAAGCAAGTCCTCACAAATCTGCTCGGTTGAACAATCTTGGAAATTCTTATATTCAGCGATACAATCATATCGGCCACCTTGCTGACATTGACCAAGCCATCGCATATCAGCATGAATCAATTTCTTTCGCTAGTGATGACCATGCGAAGTTACCAGCGTGGTTAAGCAACCTTGGTTGCTCATTTCTTAGGAGATTCGAACGCCTTGGTAATCTAGAAGATACTCAACAAGCGATTTTACAACAAGAGAAGTCAGTGTCACTTGCTAAGAAAGGCCACGCAGAAACTCCTGCCTGGATGAGCAACCTCGCTATCTCGTATCAGAGTCGGTTTGAACGACTTGGTGATCTCGCGGACATCGATCGTGCCATCTCGCTCTTTCGTCAAGCAGTGTCTATTACTCCTGAAGGTCATTATGATCTACCCGGACGACTGAATAACCTGGGCTCAGCTTGGTCGGCTCGTTTCGGAGCTACTGGCAATGTTTCAGATATTGATACCGGCATTTCAGAGCAAACAAAAGCGGTGTTGCTAATTCCCGACGAGCATATGCATAAGCCTCCCCTGCTCAATAATTTAGGAGCATCGTATCGCTTGCGATTTGACAAGTTCACCAACGTCACAGACCTCGAGGCCGCAATTTCCTACCTGGATAGCGCAGTACTGCTTACACCGGACGAGCACGCAAACCGGCCGACCTGGTTGAATGAGCTCGGCATTTTATACCGGAAAAAATACGAATCCTCGGGAGATGATTTGAATATTATTCGCCAGTCCATCAACTGTTTTCGTGTAGCCGCCAAGTCTTCTTCGGGACATCCTCTGGTCAAGTTCAATGCAACACGTGATTGGGCTAGATTGTCTCTCATGCATGATAAAGCATCAATCATCGAGGCATACTCTCAGGTAATCGAAGTCATACCACAGCTGGCATGGCTGGGATCCACCATTGGCAATCGGTACGAAAACATCGAATCCATAGGGGATGTAGTCATGGAAGCAGCCGCGGTGGCCATTCAGCTACACACATACGATCTGGCATTGGAATGGCTGGAAGAAAGCCGTTCCATTGTATGGAACCAGATACTGCAGCTTCGTACACCTCTCCAAGAACTACAATTAGTTGACCCAAATCTGGCAGACAGGCTTCAGCAGGTTGCTTATAGACTTGAGCAGGCTGGGAGCAAACATCTTGCAGCATCTATTATATCGGAGACTGCAATTTCTTTAGAGCTGGCTTCTCAACAACATCGCCGTCTAGCTAGTGAATGGGAAAGATTGCTGGAGCAAGTTCGCGTTATTGCTGGTTTTGAAGATTTCCTCCGTCCAAAAAAATTAATCAAGCTTACGCCCGCTGCATGCCATAGCGCTGTGGTAGTCATCAACGTCCATGAGACTCGATGTGACGCCCTTATTATACTAGAAACGCCCTGCCGGGCCGCGCACCTTGCTCTGGGTATTTATAGTTGGTTTGACTGATAATTGAGGCTGTTCTGTGGCTAACATATTGTTTGTCGTCCAAACATTGCATGGCTGTTTCGTTCGCAAGTAAGGACATTTCGCTTACTTTGGAAGGTCAAGAGCGGCTCCTTGTAAAACACTGCCACCAATATAGAATCTGTGCCGACGGATGTGTACTCAAACCTTCTGTATGCGCTGTTAGTTTATGAAGCAAGATTGGAGTTTAGATGGTAGAAATCAGGATAAATAGACCTTGAATATAAACTGACAAGATACCCTTTCCTACTTCGAAGACAGGCATTCAGGCAACGGTCGAGCACAGCAGAATCTTTGCGGACAATAGGGGCAGCAGCGTCGATATTTTAGAACTGGCCGGTAATGTGCAAGCCAAGCCAAGAGTTTTGAACCTCCCAACGTAATTTACAACTCCTGAGCTGGTTTAATTATATGGATAGCCATAATAAGTCATGCATCTACAGCTAGTGCACTCAGTAATGTAGGAAGTCCTATTTTTAGCTTGGTACTTTATAAACGTTTTACACATTAATTGGGAAGAGCAATACCGCAAGCGTTGTTTTTGTAGCATCCCATAATTTGCTTGTGTCGAGATGGCAGCTACGCATAGGGGGTCCGTAGCAACATTGAAGCAAATGTGCTGGCGACGAGAAGTTGCCATACTGAGCTAGGGGTCAAACGCTGGCCCGGTTTGCATAACCTTTCGGTTGACCCAGCCTCTGGCGAGCGCCGCCAAAAGTGGCGCGAACGTGGCCGGATTGCCGACACGTGAATACAACTCAAAATGCCCCCAAAGCCGAGACCCGCACGTTGGTGATGTGATTGGGTGTCGCAATCAGCTGTATAAGAAATCAAAATGTTTTTGCCGGTCGCACGATTCCAGGCAAAACAAGGAACGGAGGATGACATAAATTAACGCACATAAAATAAACCCGGACATAACGGGTGGCACTATAAAGTCAATCAGAGACAAGCGCCGATAGTCCGCTTGGTCCAACAAGAGGTACGGTTGGCGGGAAGAAGAACGACGCGCGACGACGGGCGCTGCCACACCGATGGTAGTGGCGAAGCACGAGTATCGCGTCCTCGCCCACGTCTCACGTGACCTTCTACCCAGCGTCAGCGTTTTCCTAGTTTGGTATCGCTGGCACTCCTCCGCGGGCTCTGTCTCGCTAGCCCATTGGGAAGTACCGTGCTTCATCATCGCTGAGGAATCGTTGGCCATAATCGATTGCGATATTCAAAAACAAAGAACAATAGGTAAGGACCAAACACGAGCATATGGGGATGAAACATGCTCACAAGCTTGGTAATTATCGGGGGGAGGTTGACCTTGGAACAAGGTGACCACAGATGTCCAATCATATAGTACACATTCCTCTGCCCACATTTTCGACCAAAGTAGCACTTGGATTGCGCAATGATTTGTTTGCATCCCTCAAAAATACTGATGTTCGGACTGGTATTGAGAGAAAGCCTGTTTTTCAAAATCCCCAAGCTTCGCCCCGCCTAGCTCACATACTCGAAAGTCTTTGGATTCATGTTGCCGAACCGATACTGGACTACCTTGATAATGCGGTGAGTTGGAACCAGATATGAAATGATACCAGTTATTGACGTTATTGACACCAGCCTCGCGTTGCGAACGATGTCTTGCAACGTGTCACTTGGTGTACCACTGGCCCACTCGTCTTTCTCCCACTTCACGCGGCGGGCCGCTATGATAGTTCTGAGCCAAGGGTTTTTGATCGCGCTATCTCATCGTACACATCGACTCTCAGCGCCCTACTGAAACCCTACAGTGATTCAGCCAAGTTCGATGGGATTTTAGCAGTTGGACAAGCAGCCACCATGGGTCTCCCCCCACTCCCGGGTGTGGTAGAGGAGCTAAAGATGATTCGTCTCCAAGCAAAAAGAATTTCTTTTACTCAAATTGAAGGGGAACATGCCACCTCCAAAGCCGTTCTCACTGGATTGGAGGAACACAGTTGGGTTCACTTAGCCTGTCACGCCTCTCAAAGCCCCTCAGATCCCTCCGCCAGTGCCTTCCACCTGCACAATAGCAAGCTTGATCTATCGACTATCGTGCGCAAATCGCTACAGCCAAAGGGTCTAGCCTTTCTATCAGCTTGCCAAACGGCAACCGGAGATGAAAAACTCTCAGAGGAGGCTGTACATCTCGCAGCAGGGATGATAATGGCCGGATATTCTACTGTGATTGGGAGTATGTGGTCGATCCAAGATTTAGATGCGCCACTGGTGGCTGAAGGTGTATATGCGCATCTACTCAAAGACGAAGTACCCGATGTTCGAAATGCAGGTGCGGCCTTACATTTCGCAGTTGGTTCTTTGCGAGCGAAGATAGGGGAGCAGGAGTTCGCGCGATGGGTTCCCTACGTACACATTGGCTTGTGAAGTATGTCTAGTAGCAAAATAGTGTAGCCCATAGTGTGCCCCAGTGTATGCCATGGCTGTCTACTGGACCGCGGTTGAAAGAATTAGAAATACGCATGTAGCCAAATGACTGACTCACCCCAAGGTTTACATTGAACTGCATGTATGCCCCATTTTTCGAAAAATGAGTGGAATTTCATTGTGTGTCATTGATATTCTTCTTACGCGTAGAAGCCGGGGTCAACATAGAAGGGCTGCAGAGCACGATTGGCGATCTATTTGCAGGTTTTGTGGCCCGGTTGACCCAAACAGACCCCCCAGAACAGCATGTATCTACTATTGAATATGAATGTCCATTGCACAACCTGGACGCTTGTGCTAGCTACAACCGACAGACAAAGGGCAGCAGAGCAGCAGACTACGGCAGATTGCGTTTAAAGAGTCGCCGGACGACATCCAGTTCTACGAAGCATCTGCTTAGTTCTGAGTCGATAGTTATGTGGCCCAGTATATCAAGATGGTACCGCAGATTCGGAAATATCAATAGCACTTTTCTTTTGGGGGGGGGGGGGAATCAGGTTCATTTACCGTCGTTTGGGGGCATGGCCCTATGGTGCGACGTAAATTATTATAGTGGGAGACTAGGCAGGAGACCGAGGGACAAGGAACTACGACTGAGGGAGATAAGACGGAAGAACTGTACACAATAGTCTAATAAGGCGTCAGGAAAAAGTCGATGTCGGCGCTAGCCAGTTGCAACCGGTTGCGACTATCAGTTTGATTGCATCCTGTTAAAATTTTGGGCGGATGCCGCAACTAGTTCCCATAGGGGCAGCAGGTGCCAAAATCGGCGTGGCAGTTGTCAAAGTATTCTGGCAAATGCGATAACCGGTTGTAGCATGCAACAAAGTCGGGTGTACCCAATTGCGACATGTAGGCCGGGTATATGCTATTAGCATTAGCATTTACTCTTCATTTCAATGGCTTTAATCCATTCACTTCAATGGTATTGTAGTCAATTATCATATTCTATTTTTACATTACATAGTTCATATCATAGCAAACGTCAAGTACGTACCACTATGAATTCGAACCACCTCCAATCGGCCTGTGTCGTATGGATAAAGCAATGCGAGCGTGATTCATGAAGGTGAATTATTTGGACGAAGACCAACTTGTCCAATTCCTACTTGTGCTCCTATGAAGACCCACGATTCGTCTGCGACGGATATCCTATCCACTATGATTATCAATAAACAGGCACAATTGATGCATGGACTGTATTGTTGAGCTGTAGCTAAGAATCGCACCTCCAGCGCAACGCACCCATAAATATCTTACGTATTTGAAACAAGACCAGGCAGATCGTGTCGAAGGGCACTTCCCAAAAAAATTGAACAACATAAAAGACTGCAGATAGCAAGCCTCATGTCAGCGATGGATATCAGACTAAAGGAAGCTTACTCACTGTTCAAAATACGGGTATATGCCGGAGAACGTATTAGCGAATCCGTCAAGTAGAAGAATAACAGCGAGGTGGTTTATCGTGACACGACTTCGAGCAATGCATTCTAATACGGATAGCGATCCTACCCATGAGAGAACTTATCTACGACTTTGAGCTATACACTGACATACATCGTTTTCGTAGTGTTTAAGCCGATCAGGAGATGGTGTATGATGTCGAGTGAGGGAGGGGATGTTGCGGTCGTGGTCGAGACGGAAGATAGATGAGGGCGTCGTCATGGTATTTGTAGGCTGATGGAGTTAGGCGCCGAGTATTGTCACTTGGTGTGCTCAGGTCAATCAAGCCTACCCTAAACTAAAGCGCCTGGGCATACATCCTGCGCAGGCATCGAATCATCGGAAAGACAGTGGTTTATTGATTAAACTATGTATATTTGAACGTTAAAAGTTGAAATGTAGTTCAATCGCTATGTTTTAGCTTTTTTCATCAACCTGCTATTTTTGCTGTGGGTAGGCCTGGTTTATAGCTGGTTGCACCCAGTTCTCGCACAGCGGAGAGATTACAATCAAATTTCACACTTTATTACTATAGTCGAAACTGGTTGCAACCAGTTGCCGAGAAGCTGAGATATGGTGCTACCCAAAATCGGCTGAACCAAGGTCCTTTTTTCCTGATGAGGTTAACTGTACTACGAGGGAACTGCCTAAACGAATCTGCTGGGCAAGAGAGGGAGAAAAGGTAAAGATTATCTGAGAGAGTCACGAAAGCGGCCTGTGGCCTTAAGGAACTCGAAGAGAGGGAGAAGTGTCTCCGAGGCGTAAAACAAGTAGTCGAGCGAGAGGAAATCAAGACCGGCCGACTCCAGGAAAATATATCGTTCCGAGGCGTAATGTGGGCAGCGCAAAAGGAGGTGTGTCACCGTCTCGGGGGCCCCCGGGCGGTACTCGCAGTCAGGTGAATTGACGGCTCGTAATCTGTGTAGGTGCTGATTAAGTTGGACGTGGCCGGTGACAAGTCGGAGTAGGAGGACTGCTCTCGATCTCAGGAGGTTCTGCGTATGAGACATGAAGTTGGATGGAGAGAGGAGTTGGCATTGGGAGTGGAATTTAATTCCTGCCGGGGTGCTTTCCAATAGCACTTCTTGTTATACCGAGAGGGCGGGAACAAGCAATGTTGCTTTTTTGTATTACATGGCCAAGCTGGACAGCACGGGGCATATACGGCAGCATGTTTTTAAGGTCCAGGTCAATCAGTAGATTTATACGTTGTATCTCAGTGCAATGTCAGTCTTAGACCTGCGAGCGCTAACCAAAGGCAAATTTCAGGCGTTTGACTACTTCAGAGTTGGCTACAGTATCTCTTCATCTACTTGTGAAGTACCTATACTTAAGAGATAACTCAACGAGTTAATAATCAATCAGAATTTAAGCCTATATATAATGTCAATTAGTCCATCTAAATTCGATTTCCATGTATCCAGGTGCAAGTCGGCCTGTGGTCGGAGCTTGTATCGTTGATTTTCAGGGAAAGCCGCTTGAAAGATTGAAACGCGGGCTTAGCTGGCATGACAGTAGCCCCTGGTGTTTACAGCTGTCTCGTGTTATAATTTAACGGAACATGCGGTCTGAATATCTACCACGAGTGATGCACATGTATATCGTGTGATTGAGACAAGATCTCATTTAAAATGTGGGGCTAAGCGCCGATCCCGTGGAATTCACACGCGTATGGTAGCATCATCGACACGTACAAAACACTCCACGACCATCTCGGTCTTCCTGCACGCTGTCCGCACCATGGTCGCCTCATATTCTCCCGTCAGCCCTGGGGCTGACAATGAACGTATTCAGATTGTCGACGAAAATAAAGCTTTCACGTATGTCCCTCCTCTATCTTGCTTCGTCGCGTATTGCTAAAATAGGAGTTTATTGCAGAAAAGACTTGAGTGCACAAATAACACGCTGGGGCCTGGGAGATGCTGGGTTTGGATACGACGTTGTTGCGGTTTTTGGGTCCCAGTCGACGGGCAAATCGACGTTGCTTAACCGGCTGTTTGGCACGAGCTTCGATGTAATGGACGAGACTCAGCGGAGGCAGACGACCAAGGGTAAGCATACTGCTTTTCCAATTTCTCAGTCGCTTACTTACGGTGTCTAGGTATTTGGATGTGCCGCGGGAAAAATATGAATGTGATGGTGATGGACGTCGAGGGAACGGACGGTCGAGAACGTGGCGAGGATCAGGTGCGTGTCTGCCGCACGAGCTTTTCAATTTTGCTGATTCATTTGCTCGAATAGGACTTTGAGAGGAAGTCCGCGTTGTTCTCGTTGGCGTCGTCAGAGGTTTTAATTGTGAATCTGTGGGAGCACCAGGTCGGATTGTATCAGGGTCGGTGTTTTGCCAGAATGCCCGTTCGTTTCGCTCACTTGTTCTTATAGGCGCAAACATGGGTCTCCTCAAGACCGTGTTCGAGGTTAACCTGGCGCTATTCGGAAAGAGCAAGGCCTCGGATGGGTATGCCCTATTACACCCACGACGTCATTATTACTGACTTAATGATGGATGAATAGGTCTTCCCAAAAGACGATGCTGCTATTCGTCATCCGCGACCATGTTGGCGCAACACCTCTTGCTAATTTATCTGCGACACTCACGGCGGACATGCTAAAGATTTGGGATGGCCTATCAAAGGTCTGCATCATACTTGCCGTCAATGTGCCTCGCAATTGACAAATAGCTTTTGCAGCCTGAAGCACTACAACATACCCTCCTTACCGACCACTTCGACCTCTCCTTCACTACCCTTCCACACAAAATCCTCCTACCCGATAAATTTGAGCAGGAGATCTTGAACCTCAGAGAACGCTTCGCCGATCGGTACGTATCACTCGCCAAGTGTCATGATGTTTGGCCTAACACATGTCACCTGCCAGAACACGCGAGGACTACGTGTTTAAACCCGCCTACCACAAACGCATCCCGGCAGATGGTGTAGCCCACTATATGGATGGTATCTGGGTACGTCCCAGTAGCCTGTTGACTCCTCCATTGGCTAACTTGATTTGTTCTCATTTTCTTTCGTTCTCCGATCGCGATTTCTACCTCTGATGACGTGGTTCTGCCGCGGCGTGGCACTCTGTGGCTGTGAAACCTCGTGCCTGATGCGATTTCTTTGGGGCGTGTACACGTGGGATTGGGGACGAGTAGGAACAAGTCCAGACGAATAAGGACTTGGATCTGCCAACGCAGCAAGAACTGTTGGCCCAATTTCGGTATGCCATTTTCCGTCCCAGCACCTTGTATTTCATCACTGATTCATACTGTTTATAGATGCGATGAGATCGCTGCTGTCGCCATGCAAGAGTTTGACGTCGAGGCGAAGGGCACACGCAAGCCGATTGAGAGTGGCAAAGTCGTGGAAGGGTTGGGTGCCATGATGGGGTCGTGGAAGAATAAGGCGCTCGGTATGTACCAAGCCATCGAGTCTCGCGGATTTCCCTAACACCCACTATTTATAGCTCGGTTTGATCGAGACGCGTCAAGATATCACGCGGGAGTCTATGGACGAAAGCGTGCAGATATGTTGCTTCAGCTCGATACGAAACTTGGGCCGCTATTTTTGGGTCAAACGAAGAACTTGCACAAGTGGTGTTTAGGTGGGTAATCGTTTCGCCTATTTCGTCGTTTGTATCTAATATTCGCATTCGTAGGCTCGTTCAAAAAGGAGGTTCTTGATGGTGTAAAGTCCGAGGGATACAGCTTCGCAGATGTGGTTGGGGGAGCACGCGAGAAGTGGGAAGGGCGATTCCGGGAGGGTGCTGCTGGTGTGTACTGCGATCTACCATCCTTAATTTCTGGCTGAGCAGGACTCAGAGGCGCTCCTGCACGATACCGACTGGTCTTACGACGAGGAACTCGAACTACTCCGACAAGAGTTTGTGCTTGTTGCGGATCAGTTACGTGCGGACGAGACTAAGAAGATGGTCAACCAAATCGAGGTGCGTTGTTTCATTTGCGGGTGCTATGTCAGGTTATTGACGAGCTAGTGCGATAGAAAACTTTCAAACGCTCCATCGCCGAGCCCGTGGGGTTACATCTCAACAAGCCCAAGGCCGACATGTGGGATCAAGTCCTGATTGCGTTCAAGGAGGTTTTGGAGAAGGCTGAGAAGACGTATATCAACAAGGCTAAAAGTGAGTATCCGGCTATTACTCTTTCCTGATTTATGCTAATTTTGTTAGGCTTCAACACGACCGACGAGGAGAACGAAACCTCACTCGCAACTCTCAGGAAGCGCGCATGGCTTGCGTTCAAGGTCAAGGTTGACGAGCAAACGGCCGATAACGTTTTGATGTCGATATTGCGTGGGCACTTTGAGGAGAAGTTCCGATATGATGCTGCCGGCGTCCCGAGGGTATGGAGGCCTGATGATGATATCGACACAGCTTTCCGCCTGGCGAGAGACGATGTGAGTAGTATGTATTCGGCGTATTCGCTGTAGCTGATCATTTATTTACTAGACCTTGAAATATATCCCCATGTATGGCAAAATTGAGCCAACCGACCCCGAAAATGAATTCTCTCTTCCTTCCGACGCAGACGACAACACCCTTTCCGGAGACGGCGAGTTCGACTTCCCTGCCTCGCTCATTGTTCTATCGGCGTCGAAACAAGCCGACATCAACTCTCGTTTCCGACGTGATGCCGATGCGTATTATGTCGAGGCCAAACGAAGCATGGTGTCGAGCGTTGCGCAAATCCCGGTGTGGATGTACGGCGTATTGGTCGTGCTGGGGTGGAACGAGGCGATGGTTGTGCTGTTCAACCCGCTTTATTTTGCGTTCTTGTTGATGTGTCTAGCGGGCTTGTGAGTATGGTTCGTCGAAACAGTGGACTGTGGATGCTTACTCTTCTGGCGTAGGTGGCTGGTTATCCAACTCAACCTCGCCGGGCCTATCATTGCTGTGTTTAGGAGTGTTAGCGGAGAGGTTCGTGTCCAAACTCTTTAATTTAACCTGGTGCTGAATCAGCTTCACAGGTACAACGACAAGCCTCGAACCGCCTCCGTGAACACTTCCAGCAGCCGGTGCCGGTCGAGAACGGAAAGCCCGCCATGTCCCGCAACCCCTCTATGCTGAGTGCGGCGTCGCGTGGCGAGTCCTACAACGGCACAACGTCGTACACGGGTACACCGATGATGGAGCGTCAGATGTCATTTTCAGATGTGAAGGAGATGTGAAGGAGAAAAAGTGTTGAATCGGGAAGGACACGTTAGACATACAAGTATTGATAATATGCGCGTTTTTGTACGCTGCTGGATCGGCCCTCCATGTCTTTTTGTTTGCTGTTGTGTTGTGTTGCTATGCATACGAATGAACTAGATTTCCATTTGTGCCAGAGATCAAGGTGCTGAAGTCCTGAGTCAGTACAAGGCCTACGTCATGCTCTACCAAGGGGTTGCGGAAAACAGGTGCCGGACGTGAGGGGGTGAGGGGGTGAGGGGAGGCGGGGTAGGTTTGGATTATTAGGGCGTTCGTATAGGCAGGTGAACTCAGCTGATTCAAATGTACAATCCCATGAAAGAAAATGCATAAGAAAGATAGAGAACTTATTGTAAACGCTTGCCCATTTTCATACTAATCGAGCTGCTTTTTCCTCAATTTGAGGTGAGTGCTTGCTAACAACATATACCTCTTTTCCATACAGCAAGTATTCAGCGAGTACTTCCCTATCGCTCGCAAGGGACCACTTGAAGGCCATCAGCTCTGGAACATCAACATCGTCAATCCCCTTTACATGGTCCCTTATGCATACTGTACGGACTCGGCGTGCACGCCATTGACTCTAGACAAAATCGCTTCGATATACAAAAACCTGCGCTACTCTGGCTCCAAGCTTGTTGAGGTGGTGGAAATTACCAAGATGTTGATAGGGAATGCTGAAGTCTTGTACTATCCTCTCACGTGAAGCATATTCGTATCGTCGGTACCACAGCGGCCGAAATCACGGAACTCAGCAATCTGGTTTCTATTCAGTCCCGGGCAGCAGCATATACATACTATTGAAAGAAGTCACTCACCCCAAGTTGCTACACCACAGCATCAGGAAAACGGGCCGCCGCTTACAAGCTCTCAAGAGCGCGTTGAGCTGGTTGAGGGCGCCGAAATAAAAGTCCGAATCGTGAGCGCTTACAAGCGCTCATAAGAGCTCGACCGGCACGGGGTCAAATCGGCTCCATGTCGTGAGTTGGAATTGCCGGCCACGCTCTTGTGGACCGGAGTTCGATGGTCAGTAGTGATTTAGAAGAGTTTGAAAATGTGGTTCATATATATGTGTCATCATGGTGTCGTTACTGTATGTTCCATTTGTGGCCTCTCAGCTGGTAAATTGTGGCAGTGTATGTCTCCACCGCCAACGCAGACTCATTCGCTAGGATGGGGGCTAGTTCAATTGAATCGTCAGTGTATGGTGGGGACAGCACGTCATGTATGTAGAATCCGTTCACGTGCTTGGGGTTGGTGCATACAACCACGTCCTGAATGCCTGCTATATCTCGCGGGGGTAGTTTTGCGCTGCGCATCGAATGGCACTTGAGGTGTACAAAACACCCCGGTAGTTCCAAATATTGATGAAAATTGCGAATAGCAATCAACCATAATCATAAATCAACCCAGCTATCATTCTGATTGGCGTGGCAATGGTTTATCACTCAATTTCCAACTCACGACATTGGAGCCGATTTGACCCCGTGCCGGTCGAGCTCTTATGAGCGCTTGTAAGCGCTCACGATTCGGACTTTTATTTCGGCGCCCTCAACCAGCTCAACGCGCTCTTGAGAGCTTGTAAGCGGCGGCCCGTTTTCCTGATGCACCCTATGCATGCTGCATATAAATACATTTATATGCTGCCCTACTAGGCGTCTTCGTATACCAGAAAACTGAGAGAAAATCTAAAGGATGGTGCAGGGTTATAAAGGGGAAAACTAAGGGGGATATGGTAGATAAACTTTCAAAGCTCTGGGGAAATGCCCTATCTTTACTAATCTAGTAGAGGAGATTCTAGACGTGTCGCAAGCGCCTGGCAGTCCAGCGTCCTCACGTCGCCAGCATCCCCCAGAGTCAGCGCATATGACAAACAAGCCTTAATATAGCTCAAGCATACTCCCTCCAGCGCCGACCGATCATTCCCAAACTATCTTGTGCGCTTCTCGTATTTGCGAAGCACGTTGCCTCCGTGAAAATGTTAGAGCTCCCGAGTGCTCGGAATTTGGGGGGTTAGCCTAGCACTACTAAGCCCTTCCGAGCCCTCAGGAGCACCCAGGAGTGTTCGGGAGAGCTCCTGTGATCGCAAGTACTCATGAGTGTTCCGGAGCACTTGGGACCGTGAGGAACTAACTCCCCAAATCCCGAGCACTCCGGAGCTCTAGCGTTTGCGCTGAGTGCTCCCATCTTTCAGGACAGCATAACTCAGGCTGGTGACTACCCCAAGGCCCAGACAATCAAGGCTGGTATTGGGACTCGGGAACTGGGCAATCATCCAGCCTCTATGTATGTTTGTACATATTACAATCTTCGCACCGCACCAGTGGGGCAAGAAGCACGACGGAACCTACCACGTATCGCTTGGTGCACGTGATGGTTCCCGGCTGATGACACATTGCTGGTTACGTAGGCCGCCCTGACTCGATCCCACGAGGCGATGCAGTGGCTTCACTATCGTCTCTAACCTGTCTCCACCACTACTTCTGATAACACGTGTTTACAAGTAACTTGTTCTCGCCTGCTGCCTGACATGGAACGACGACGTACTGCGGACTCTCCTACCAGATCTAGAGCTACACATACTTCGGACTACCACTCAAGCTATGTGGAAAACAGCCGTGCAACGCTACTAGCTGATGTGCCTAAGGTCCCAGAAGTCGAGTTGGAGTCGCTCCTATCTGCTGTGCTGCCTGACGTATCAACCGATGGCACCATAGAGAGGGTATGCAATGAACTCAAGAAGGAGTATATCATAGACGATCGATGGTCTTTCTTGAGAAAAGACCCAGCGCGGAGTGACTTGCACGAAATAAAAACCTTTGCTTTTATCGGGAAAATCTTTGATTGTATCCTATTGAACGCGAAAATCTCTAAGCCTTTGGTTAAGTGCACCATCGCTGGGAGTGCTACACCACTTTCTCAGCGCAGCAATACATCTCGCCCTGACGCCTACGTGCATCTAGCGGTTCAAACGTTCCCTGTGACAAGCGGTGATTCCTGGGCAGATATCGTGATGCCAATGGAATTCAAGAAATCAGCGAAGGAGGGATCGTCGAATGATGTAAGCCTCCATCCGAGACTCGCATCGAGGTTCAACTGTGTCTAACTTCATCGGTCCCCAGGATTTTTCCAAGGCAATGTGGTCCATGCATCATACAATGCGCAATGATCCTCGTCGGCGGTTCGTTTTCGGACTTACGGTAGAGAATACGAGCACGAGGTTTTGGTTCAACGACCGTTGCGGCATTGTTTCATCCACTTCTTTCGACCTAAATCAGGTAAATCTGCTCATACATACACCGAAAAAATCTGACTGGAGTTGTAGGAATGGCGGCATTTCGTTCGCATTGTTCTGGGGGTTGCGGCAGCGACCCTAGATCAACTTGGCTATGATCCGGATGTTAAATTGCATCTCGCTCATTCAACCTCACCACAGTACGACATCACAGTCCATTCGTCAGTCAAGTCCAAAAGCGTGTACCGCACGACGGGGCTGCTCTCTGAGATCGGAGCCGAAAGTCTCATTGGGCGTGGAACAAGAATTTGGAAGGCACAAAAGCTTGACAGCGAATCAAAACCGTCGAATGAGCTCTACGCACTGAAGGACGTCTGGGTTCACGATGACGGTCCCTTAGAGCATGAAGTCATTACGGAAATCAAGGGTTTACATCCCGAATATTCACGTTACTTCCTTACCGTACTAGATGCAGGATTCGCACTTCACAGTCCGCAGGATTTCTCTCAGCCAGACCATACGAGAGATGTTATCCGTCGTGGGAAGAATTTCGTCCTTACGGGCAACGTCATCCGTCCTGCTGAGATGGGGAAAGGGAGCTTCAAGGGCGGAAGTAACAGTGCCTCGATGAGCGAAGCTTCTAAGCGATCTCACGAGTCTCCGAGGTCTGTGCACCATACTCCCACTGCTCCGCACTTGGGCCACTGGGACTATCGGCACGTCAACCGATTTCCGCGTCGACATTATCGAATTGTTTTCAAGGAGATTGGAATCCCGATTCATCGGCTTCGCAGCTATCAAGACGTTATCAACGCAGTTGATGGAGGGTCCAAAGGTGAGTGGCAGGTCCTCGGGTACGGGACAACGAGTATTTAGCAACTTTGCAGGTCTTCACGCGATTCATATGGCAAAATATGTCCATCGTGACGTAAGCTCTGGTAACATTCTTCTCGTTCCAGATGACGTTGGTGATGGAAAACATGGGGTGATCATTGACTTAGAGTATATCAAGAGAATATCTAACCAGTCCGATCCTCATGGCGTCAAGACAGTAAGCAGATTCTCTGGATAGACAGTATTGGTTGATTCACATCATCAAACAGGGAACTTACGAGTTTATGGCTATCGAAGTCGCGCGCTCGCGATATTACCACCTGCCCCGAGTTAAACTTGTACTCAACAAGCCCATTATGCCAGATGCGGCCACCCCTCCGTTTCGCCAAAACCAGCTTCATGATTTGGAGTCTGTTTGGTGGATACTTGCATGGACAACATTACGACTGGTCGCGTCAAATCAGAATCCAACTATGATAGATCTAAAAAACTACGATAACGTTTTCCGCAATCACGACGCTCGCTTGGCTTTCTGGGAGCGCCAGTTTCAGGACTTCACCGAGCATTTGTCAAGTCCTGTTATCCGATTCGCGATGCAGTATTGGTGTCAACAGCTGCAGTCAGCGTACCTTCAATCTTACAGTGCTGAGCAATTTTTCGACGTCGGTGGCGATTGCCTCGAAGCTGTTCGGGAGGCGCAGGTTCAGGCTCTGGGTTTGATATCGGATGCTACCAAAGATTATTCCTCAGGCCTGAAATTCTTGCCGGAATACACGCCTGTGCTGAGCGCGGAAGCAGCGCAACCCGATGTTGCTCCTCGAGCTACTGAATTTAAATCCATTGAGCAACCTTTTGGTAAGCGGGAATCTATCGTCATGTAGTCTTTAACTCACTTTGAAACCAGAAGCTAAGAAGAGACGAGTAGATTAGTTGACCGTGTAGAATATTCATGTATATAGTAGAATGTTCTGGAATGAATGAATCATGTAGTGAGTCAGTAATCGAGTCAGTTCGCCAATGCGCAGTATATGCGCAGCTAGTTAGCTGTATGACTCGGAGAGATCATAGGCTATATATAGGGGCGCTTTCGCCCCCTTGGTAGCCATACTCTGACAGATTCATGACACCGGGCTGGCATATCTCCGTGGCAGGTGTACCCAAATGGCGCTGCCTTGGGTGGTGGGCTGAAGATCCGATACCAATGTTCGCCACAATGCATGGAAGAGATTGACGTCACAAACTGAGCACTTTTCAGCTCGGGTGCATGTATATAATAGGCCTGGCGGAGGACTGGCTCCAGTATTGTCTCCACCCTGAGGCCCTCGTAAATTCACCTTGCTTCATATCATATCCCGTATCCTAACAATTAAGACATGATTAATCCACCACAATATGTCTAACAACGCAAATATCTTTCAAGATAACCTCCAAATCTCTGAAACTGCGAAATGCTTAGTCGGTTTCAGCGGTACAGCGTCGCAGCCTGAGGGCACGTTTGAGCAGGCACTTCCGGCCGCACTTAGCAGCATAAGCATGAATTCTGGATGGACCGTTGCCTGGGGCCCAGCCGCGTGGAAGAGCGAAACGTCTCCTGAAACCGGAGACAACAAGTCTAACAAAGCTGTAGCAGCGGAGCACATCGTATTTGTTGGCCACGGCTGTCCGATCTTCGAAGATGGCCAGACTTGTCCAGTGTATGTGGTCTCCATTGGGATCATGGCCGGGCTAAGCGAGCTAATGAATGAAATCTTTGGCATCAACTTGGTCATAGACCTAGACCAATGGGCCGGGTCAGGTGTTTCTGGGCTCGGAACCGAACCTACGCCCATCGAAACTCAACGAGCGTTGAAGGACGAGTCTAGCTATATCGCGAATGGACTCGGGCAAGTGCTTTTCCATCTCATGAATCATTCCCCGATTTTCAAACCTTCGGAGACGCTTCTTCAATGTGTGCAGCGCTTGAGGAAGGACAAGCCTAGCGCCAAGATTGTGTTCACGGGCCATAGTATCGGTGGTGCACTTGCATCATTGCTTGCATATGTGCTTGCCAAAACTGGGGTGATCGGCTCGACTCCATCTAGCAACGCTTATGTTTACCCTACTGGAGCTCCATCACCTGGGAATCGCGCTTTTGCTTGAACATTCAGCAAATATTTCCCCTCCTCTCGCGAGGAACCACTTGAGGGATATCAGCTCTGAAACGTCAACATCGTCAATCCCCTTGACATCGTCCCTTATATATACTGTATGGACCAGGCATACACGACGTTTACTCTAGACAAGATCGCTTCGATATACGAGAACCCGCAATACCGTGGCTCCGAGCTTATTGACGTGGTGAAGACTGTTACCAGCTTGAAAGAGAAAGCACAAGTCCCTAGTAGGGACTTTAGGCAAGGCCGGATTTTCAAATTTCGGCCTTCCAGTTCACCCTGATGCTCCGTCAAAAAAGTACCGGAAAATGGTATACACTTACTCTACGCATAGAATAACCCCTACCCAACATAAAATCCGGTCCTTTTTGTTGGGAGTTGGTAGAGAAATGAAGGACCGGAATTTGAAAATCCGGCCGTGCCTAAAGTCCCTTTTATCCTCTGAAGTCAAGCACATTCGTATCGCCGGTACCCAAACCGCCGACATCACCAAACTCAACAATCGGGTTTCTATTCGGTGTGAGCAGCAGCATATATCCGCCTACAAGGCGTACATCCTAGCGAGCGGAGGTCAAGGCGAAGAAGGACGCGGTAATAACTAAACGTCATTGCTCTGCTACTTCGTGGTGTACAAATATTGTCAAACTGTCATTAGTATTGTAAATGGAACAAATGAAGAAACCAAAAGCTATTCAGAGTCTGGTACGAATCGAACCGAGGGAACTAAATAGGGCTGAAGCTTGGAGTATAATTAATGGAGTAAGAAGTTCGTAGTACTGCTGTTCACAATAGAATACTCATCCTGAAAGTGCGAAATGTGCTACAAATGTTTGGACAACATGATTGGTCAACTCATAAGCGCCAGTGGCTGTGCGTACATCCTCCGTATCATTGATCCACCAGTCGCGACCATCCTCCTCGACCATCCTCGCCGCATGGGTTTTGAGTATCAGCTCATATGACTGTCGAGAGCCTACCTCTAGGATGGCTACCCTGAACTGACGGGTCCCTATTTTCTCTATTCACAATCACTCTCCTCAATCCCGAGGATATCAAGTCGGCGTTAGCGGCTGCTCCTGCTAAAATTGAGTAGGGGAAGAGTACAGCGGCTCATGTGATCCTAAAACGTGTCAAGGCCTTTGGAAAGAAAGTGGTGAGCACGCGACTTTGTCATTGTCAATCGACATCGCTCATTGATTGATTTTAGCAACGTCTGAACGAACACAAAGCCCAGGACAATATCACCAAATATCAAAAGGCTTCGACGGCTGGTCTTTCGGCTCTCGAGGGTTCGGTCAAGGGCTGGAGAGCATCAAGAAGCCAGTGAGGGTAAGCGAGAGTTTTGCCTGGATACGCGACGCGCCGGCTGATGATATGGCTTCTAGAGACTCGAGAGTAGTTAAACAAAGATCTGTTCGCAGGAGCGCTCTGAGTTGAACTAGGGTTATGGAGAACATTGCATTACCGAAGCCGGTCAACATGCCAAGGTAAACTGGTCTGCTCTCACTTGGGTCGTGATATTGTTCGACTGGTTACTGATCGAGATTAACCATAGGCCGCCCTGCTCCCACGCGTCGCCTCCCTCCTGCCCTTCCTCCCTCTTGATAATCTGCTATCCTATTCCATACTGATCGACATCTTGATCTCCGAGCCCGAGCGTGGTGCGATCACCGCAGCTGGAGATAAGTATCCTCTACGCACACCCGCCTCTCGGTCACGTTGAGGGGGTGGTGAAGATCAGGTTCTTGGCTGATGCTGGAAGCTGGGAAAATGTTGAATGTGAGCCGACTCGTCTCTTATTCATTAAATCGATCGATTAGCTAACTGGAAATTATACGATACAGACTCCCGTCTACTCGAAATTACATCGCAATTTGCCGCCCCTCGTCCACCTACACCTATCCCTGACCCATCTATCCCCCTCGACCCAAGCACCGCCCCATCAATCCCAGACGAATCAGAACCCGAACTCGAACCCGGAGTAGAACAAGTTCATGCTCTTGCCGAACCGGAAACTGAGCCCGAGATCATCGCAAACGACCTTGGGATTCCCGCTCCCACCACAACCGGCGGTGGATTCCATTTCATGCAAGAGTCCGAACTCGAAGCTCCACCCGAGATGACGGGAAGTCAAGAGCGGGTGGCCGTTCAGCCTGGTGTGAATTCGGAGGATGTGGCGGTTGGTGCGGAGGAGTCTCAGGCAGACTTTGAGGCTCCGAATGAAGAGGCTGGTGCAGAGGTTGCCGAGGGTGTTACGGGAGGAGGTGCGCCGTTGGATTGGGCTACCGCTGGGGACGATAAATTGCCAGGTTTGGATGGGCTGCAGGGTGAGTTTCTATTTCGAGTTCCATTCATTCATTGTATCCGATGCTTTGACATGTTGGTTTTGCGTCATCCCGGCCACTTGTCCTGTCATTATACCAACCCACCCTCTTCTCTTTCATTTTTCCATCTTTCGCGTTTCGAACTGACATCTATATTCATAGCTACATTCGGTGGTTCCGGTTCGCAAACACCCGTCGCTCAGTCGTACTCCCGCCCAGACCTCGGCTCCGTCCGGACCCCCGGCCGCAGACGACGATGGCTTTACCCCTATCCCTGGACGTCGTGGACATGGTACGCGCGCTTCGTTTGGCGGCGAACGCGGGTACAGGGGCCGTGGACGCGGACGAGGCGGGTTCCGAGGTGAAGGTGGAGGATACCGCGGAGATCGTGAAGGTGGAGGAGGAGGATACCGTGGTGATCGCGAGGGAGGGGGAGGTGGATACCGTGGTGACCGTGAAGGTGGATATCGGAATCGTGAGGGCGGCGAAGGGGGAGAAGGTGGAGGCGAGGGAGGTGGATACCGTGGCCGTGGTGGATATCGTGGTGGGTATCGTGGAGAGGGCGGTGAAGGAGGAGGTGAAGGAGGTGAAGGTCGTGGACGCGGTGGATACCGGGGTGGGTACCGTGGAGATGGCGGTGAAGGGGGTGAGGGTGGACGTGGTGGATATCGTGGTGGAGGGGAGGGAGGACGTGGACGTGGGTTTGGTGGTAGCTGGAGAGGTGATGGCGAGCGTGGTGGACGGGGCGGGTATCGTGGATCGGGCGAGAGAAGGGGAAGTGGTACGTCTAAGATCTTTACCCTTTTTCGCTTGATCTAATTGTTGTGAATTATTGTAGGCTTCAGAGGTCGTGGTGGACCGCCTGGAGGTTCTGCACCGGCTGCCGAGCCCCCGACGTCTTGATAGGCGAAGAATGTGGAGCCGTACGAGTGTTAGTCTTGTTGTCCGAGGTTTCGTCAAAAGTTTTCGAAGCGGAAGAAGTGTGAACCCTTTTGTTGTACGATATGCTCGATGAATGAACTGATTGTTGAGTCACATTACTCTACGTGGAATTACCATCAGAGTGGAATCGTGTGTTTTGGCTGAAATTATGGAATGTACATCCTGAAGGGTGTATGCGGCAGATAATCGAAGTTAGACGTTTCGACACCGAGCATAAGCGTGGGAGTAATTTCGACAGGCTATTGTACGGATACTTTAGGTCATTGATTGTCCTACGCTAGCATTCATAGAACTCTATCTATTCATATGTTGTTTGTAGTCTTGATCTTGTGAAAGTGATACGTGTGTGTACATGAACAATCGAACTGAATCAACCTAAGTTTCGACTGGCACCTTAGTCTTATAATCTTGTAAAGTGAATCTAAAAGTGTTTCTACATCCACTACGACTATAATGATGCATCAGAAACAACCTCCGAGCCTCTAGCCGATGCAATGCTGGTCAAATCAGGTTCAAAGTGAATCGACCATGTGCTCAAGTTCTCCGAATGAATGGACGAAGCATAATTCCATCGCCGCCCACTCAACGAAGTGTAATGTTGCAAAGTGGGACAGTGTCAATGCCATGCAAACAATTGAGCGTGCTCCGTATATGCAGGAATATGACTACGAGGTCGATAAAGTGGCTTGAAGATCAAGGCAGACAAGTATCGAAATTCCAATGAAGACGCCACAAACTCTGGGAGCAAGGGAAGCTACGAAACAGAAATGAGAGTCTAATCAATCCTGTAGAAGCTAATACTTGCTTAGCACTACGGAAGCGGCTGCTGGGCTCGCCTGGTTACATTGTAAGGGGTCGTTATAATATCGCTATTGAAATACAAAGTATGTACATCAGTTTATATACATGCAGAGCGGGTAAATCTACGGAGAACATCGGAACACGGCATATATGCGCTGGAATAACGGAGCGCGCGTGATCTCGTTCAACAAATCCTGGAAATGAAACTTAGCGTACACCGGGTAGCCAACGGTCCTGAGAGCCCTCCAGCCATTCACAAGCCCGACCGGCCTGATGGCAGCGATTGCAGTTGGTTTCTGAAACCGTCCAAGTGCACTTGATAAGTTGTTGGTGACAGTTCATACAGCGACGTTGGTGCCTTGACCCGCCTTTCCCATTCCTAAGCGTCAATGTTCTAAGTTCGACACATTGCTTTGCTATTTGTGACAGCATATCACGGTCGCTGACCAAAGCCGCGATGTTAAGTACTCGAAGGTGTGGCATCAAATCCAAAAGTCCTTTCTGGTAAGTGTTGGGGAGTATGGCGTGCGTGAGACTTTCCTAAGCCATACCCGGCAGTCGAGTTCCGGATATAAGTTTAGCGGATCCTGTGTAGCGAGCGAGTACTCGACCAAACCCGATTTGGCTAGTTAGCGCCAGTTAGAGCGTCAGTGCTACCTAAGCTGAATGAGCGCCAATAACACGTGCTACTTCGATCTAGTGGGCGCTCATTCAGCTTAGCTAGCGCTAGGGCTCTAACTAGCAAAAGCCAGTTTGGCCGAGTGGTGGGAGCGACCCTTGCTCCAGAGACAGTTGGATACTAGACTGTTTGAGCTGCAAAGATCGGAGTGATGGTTGCAGCTCGAGAAATCGGCCAAGACGCACAGAGGAGCAAACGTTGGTGACGAAACGAGTCAGTTCATAGCGGGGATGAGTTGGTAACAGCCAAGGCGAAGGAGTTTGATGAGATGGATGGAATAACTCTAGACCGCGCAAATTGGTACATTCCTGGAGGGCAAAAAGTGTCCGACGGAACAAAATAGGAAGGTCGGTCTTAGGAATTATCTTCTTGACTGTGCAGGCAAGCATTTTGTTGGAAGCCATAGTGCGAGCCCATAGCACAATGGTCTTGATCCAAGAAGGCCCTAATCTCCGGCTAACAGATATAAAATTGACGCAACAGTAAAGACAGGGTATGGCTTCAGCATTCCAGGCACGCGAGGCGAGCGAAAGATTTGCCACATCGTTTGTATTGCACAGATAGGAGGCAATCTCTCCCATCAACTCGTGAGGAAGAAATGATCGGACAGCTGAAACTCAGGAGAGTAAAACAGTAATACAGCAACTGACGGATATTGCGAGTTATAGGGCTGATAAGTAGGTGTGATGTCGAAGTCAACCACGAGCCTATCACTCCTTCAGGGCCGGCTAGAACATTGAGTCTATGGGTAGGTTCTAGCCGACCAACGACGCTTGGGTATGGTCAAAACAACTGATTTTAGGCCCCCATAAAAGATTATAGACCACATATTAGCTCTTCTGAAGGGTTCTATAAAAGCCTACACTCGATGTTTAAGAAATTTGTTTCGACTAGAGTCATTGAGCAGTACACCGCCGCAAAATAGGCGGCCGGCGGCCGGAATCTCATGGCCGGATTCCGGCCTTGCATGTAGTCCCTATTGAAGCTTGTCTCTGAGTTGTAGTAAGTGGTCTCGGCCTCTGCTCTGGAATTGAGCATTCATGCATTGACTATTATAAAATTGCAAGGGAAGCGGTTCAACCTCACAGAGCAATTGCCACTCAAGCAGTCAGCTTCCTTAAAGCCTGAGCATGAAAGAAGAAATCAATTGAGGTGAAATATCAACATGACTAACTTGAGGCGCCCTATGAACCAACCGAAACACCAATCATACTGTAATGTTACGGCTATAACGTCGCTTATGTGAAAGTGCTTGGCGCCCACGTTTGTTTATATATCTGTCCCCCCACATTGTGGTCTTTGGGGATGGGGACATTTTTGTTCCGAACATCGGCTCCATTTCGAAAAACTAACTCGCACATCAGGCCTTGTCTATATGCGTGCCATTTGAGTAGTGGATCGTACAAAACTATATAGAACACAATGGTAATCGATCCTATCACTTTAGAGAGAAAAAAGCTGATTGATTTAAGCGGATAACACTGGGAAATTTGGTGCAGATTATTTTAAACGCAATTTCAAATCGAGATACATTCGTCCCCCTGCGTCGTCGACGTCAGGGACAGGGGATACATGGGCCCCAAACGTTGCGTCGAGCCGCCGGGAGATAGGGGACCGATGTTATATTCATAAAACTACAGTAACTACAACATGCCAAGTGGGCAGACTAGTTTGTAGAATGATTCCTAGTGCCAAATCCCTCATATTTGTGTAGAAAGGTGGATAACAGGAACAAAAGAATCCACTATCTAGTATCATATAGCTTACGATGCATGCTCAGATAGAAAAACACCAGTGACACTCAGAAAGACGCGTATGTGCGCCACTAGTGAATCGAACAGCCACACTGTAGGTAAGCGTCAGAACGTTAAGTCAGAATTACACCTAAAAGATGTTCACCTTTCTACGTTCATGTGTCGAACTATATCCAAAAAACCTACTCAAGCACCGATATGAATAGACGGCGCCCACCGACCAATCGACTCCACTCCCACTTTGTCTCTTAGCTTCCCCACTGCCTTGTGTAGTGCCCTTGCCGCGTTCGTACGATCCAGCTTTCCGTCTTTTGTCAGCTCTACATATACTTCCTCCGCTATCTCCGGTGCGTCGTCGTCCATGATTGACCACATCGTCGCAATAACGCTCGGATATCCAGCCATCAGCATCCCCGCCGCAAGGTGGGTGGCTTCATCCGGGAATTCATCATCCCCGGTCGCTGTTTGACAGGCAGGTTAGGTTAATGGGGAAGTGCAGGTGAGCCTATATCCCACTTTCCTGGAAGGGGGGGGTCTTCCAGAAAATTCAAAAAATTCAATTATTTTAGTATTGGTAGGGGGGGTCCCAGTGATACATTTGTGAATTCACTCTTACGCCCTGAGTCATAAATTGAGGTACCGTAGGACCCCAGGAAGTGGGACGGATTTGGACCACCGCCTCTATTGCCCGCAAGTCTTGCAGGCTTTACCAGAATTTCTGAGTGCCTATTATAGAGAGCAACTGACTTTGTACACTGGCAGAAACTTGGGACTCTTAAATCTCAAGTTAACCAGATACATCAAAATGTATTTTGACGGGCTTATTGGGCCAAACCCCGAGAAGTGGGACAGGCCGCCTCAGGAGCTCAGTTTGCTTTAGGCTTGATTCAAAATTGCCCCAATCAGAAGCTCTGCAATCAATAACCCCCCTAAAGTAGCTTAAGCACTTGGGATGTAACATAACTCAACAAAACATGAGGGAGCGCTGTTTCCAACTGAGAAATTTTCAATTTCATCTCTTCATGGCACAGTCCACACCCTGGGCAATTCTAAATGCACATTTGGTAGCCAAATCTTCTAGTATGGCTCACATGGTACTGATAGATGAATTAACTATACATATCTCATTGTCCAGCTGAGGAAAGCATAGGTGGCTAAAGGCGTAAAACGATGGGTAGCGATCCAAGACAAGGTTGACAGGTGTATGATATTATTCTATGCGTCCATACGAGCTGCGTGAGTCAAATTGAACTTATCTATGGACACTGAGCTACCATGGATCTTCCAGAGTGCCTGCACAATGGAGAGAATTCTGACTTTTGAGTAATAGTCTCAGTCTTGCTAAATTTTATCTATCTATCCGGAGACCAACAAGGGGAAGCGGTTGAAGCAGAGTACGGAGAGAACTGTGATACATTTTAGAGCTCGAGTTTTCATTGAGGGGCTCGGAAATGCGAGTGTCCTACTTCGGGGGGTTGGTCCTACGGTATACCAAATTGAGTTCAGCTTCTTCAAGCACACAACATACAGTAAAAACAGTGCTGCACAACCAAACAGATACATGCAACAGTCACCTTGAGGAGCCGTACAACAGATATGGGCCTCAGTGTTGGTGTATGATTTGTTCACAAGAGTCTAACATCTCTCATTGCACTCGTCATCAAGAAGTGATTGATATACGTTGCGACACACAAAAATGTGTAGGTCACATAATATCGTAATGAAAAAAATGTGTCACACATACAAAATCAGCATGGCTGTTGACGTGACGGCCACATCATTGATTAATGCAAGCCTAGACCCCATGGTCACACAGGGTTGAGATAAGCATGGGTAGAGCAACTCAATTGACCACCACATCAGACATATGCTGTTATATCTGACATGGGCAGGCACTTGCATCAGACTAGCTATGGACAACAACCATGGTCAACAACAGTGGTGGTCCTTTAAAATCAACATCAAGCTGAAGTATATTAACTTGGATGCCAATTGCCAGGGCTGGCGCTCTGTTCCATCCACTCACTATAATGTCTCCCTTGAGCAGCATTTCAGCCTTGATTGGGAGTTTAACAAGTTTGTCAATTTTTTTGAGTGCAAGTACAAATCTCTACACCACAACCCCCAGTACCATGATTGCATGCAGACCAGCAATCCTGCATACCACCAGAATATGCAGGGCCTGCCAGATACCCCTGAAATACCGGCATTCCAGCTGCCAGCGCGAGCAAGAGCGGGAATGGGGCAAAATTCTGCCTCAACATTCTTAGTGAGACATCTACATAATGTCCATTGGTATGAGTTTTTGACATGATCCCTAACCTGCTATGTTTCACAAGTACTAAAAATAGCTATGTGTATGAGCTCCTGGGTTGGACAAAACTATTCAAAATCTGATACTGCTGATGAGTTTAGATTCAGATCTCCAACAACTCAATGAATCATCAGATGGTATATATCTCTACAGCCTGTCTTTAGAATTATTCACATTTGGGCCTACATGTATACTCAATATCTTCTGGCAACATTTGCTAAGCAACTGAGAGCCCAGATTCATGTGTTCACTCAACGTGACAAGTGTAAGCTCAAGGTCTGATCAAACCTCATGTGTTCACTCAACGTGACAAGTGTAAGCTCAAGGTCTGATCAAACCTCATGTGTTGTGTTAACCTTTTGAGCAAATGTATGCACAGACCCCAGAGAGCGCAAAAAAGTCCCACACTACCATATACTGAGTATATGCACTGTTTCCACCTTTTTTGCTAGTCCCAACTCGCTTTCACCCTGCTGAATTCTAGTGAATTCACATGAAAGTGCATTCTCATCCAGGTGCTCATGAATTCATGTGAGATCACGTGAATCCCAAGGATCCATTAGAAATCCCAAGGATTCACTCAGTTCATTCATATAGTGCAAGCTCAATAATTTTGTCCGGTACAACCTCTCATATATGTGCCCCAACTGTAAGCTCAATTGGTTCACCAACTGGGGTGCTACCCAGACCCAGTCCAACAGAAATTGTTGATTAATTCAAGGCTTGGTATCCCACGGCCAGCTCAAGTCACGGATCTCAGCAATGTGCCACAGTAAGTTGTTTCTTTCCCTCCTGGTATTGTGTCTCCCATTTATTCCAATATATCTCAGCCTGGTAGTAATGTCTGGACTCAATGTCACCACTCTACCGCTGCATCACCAATGCGCTTTGAGCGTGACTCAATCAAGGAATACCTTGGGATGTCTGTCTTATCCACTTATATCATGAACCAACAGGCGGGGTACTTTTGTACTGGAACTCAGAGCATAAGTGGTGCCCACAAGTGGCTTGGACGGCACTTGATCTATTAATTGTACCAAGTGAGTAACTTCTAATAGAGAAAATTATGTCCTGTCCAACTGCTACATGTTGTCTCTAAACAGCTTCCTTAGTTGAAGTCAAGCGCGCGTTCTCGAGAGGGCAAGCATTGGCCCTTTGGGCCGGCGGCTATATAGACTTACAAGCGCTTACAATGTACATAAACGGCATAGTCACCATCATTCCGATGAGTGCACTATCATGGTTTTGTACGGAAAACATATACTTGAAAGCGGTCCTACAAACCTCATTGTAAAGGTGACTGCTGCCTAGATCATATGAACTGACCTGTAGGTAATGCTATTAGGGAATGTCAATCCTATAGTTATCATAGCGCCCAGATGCGTTGAACTATATGTTCTTATGGCGACACTTTGCGGGTTTCATTGTTACTATGATCCCGCTTTCATATTCTATGGAATATCTCTTTGGGCATCGCTTTTACTCAATTTTGACAAAGCTAGTTTACAAGGAGATTGGGTAGTGGATTTGTAAATAAGCTAATCTTGGCTAGCTTGTGCGTACATCTCAGCAATAATGTGCAATACATGAGTCAAGCGATGCAATTTTTGGCGTCTCAAGTCTTTGAGATAGCTATGTTACTTGGTCATTGTTGGACTGCGTGCCATCTATTGAAGTATTCAGAGTGTGCCAATGAGAACCAGCAAATGCAGGTTGATAGTACAGAAACATACTTTCTTATGACCTCAAGATGCTCTCTACTCTAGCTGGGCTGGATGCACACAGGACTGTTTGTAGAAGCTAATACTTGCTTAGCACTACGGAAGCGGCTGCTGGGCTCGCCTGGTTACATTGTAAGGGGTTGCTATGATATTGCTATTGAAATACAAAGTATCTACACCGGTTTATATCCATGCAGAGCGGACAAATATACGGAGAACATCAGAACACGGCATATATGCGCTGGAATAACGGAGCGCGCGTGATCTCGTTCAACACTGTTATTTAAAGTTGCAAAGTGAGCGTTTTTTAGCGCAACACGCACTTCAATATACATACAGCTTACCAGAGCAGCACTTAGCAAGCAACACTCTCGGCTGCTGAAGGGTTTCGGGAGTGGGAGATGGGGCATTGATTCCAAGAGTAACTTGAACCGCATATATTTACTTTTGGCGTTGACCCGGCGTAACTCTACGGCTTTAATCTGAATTGCATGCATTTATCAAGTGCGACTACCACCAAACTGAAGTGTCATCTCATAAGAGACCTCGGGCACCATGTCTAAGATAAGTAAGCGTCAGACCGCTGAACAAGTAAGCTATACCTATTGGAATAGATATGCGATCGATCTTGAAGATAGAGCGTAACCTTTAATACTGTGAATCGACGGGTCAATTGGCGATATGCAACTCTACTTACTCCCAACACTGGTTGAATTGGTGCTTTTGCAGCAAGTTAAGCTCTAGTTCTTGATGCGCCGCCATTTCCCAGTCGGTATATGAGCAGAATAATTGCTTTGTTTCATTCATCGCATCCTAGTTGGACATTGCAATACACGCAAATTACATCTGTATGTTCTGCGTGTACAAGTTTTATCCCGAAGCGAGTGCAACAGCTCTACTTTGAGTGCAATGATTTGGAGCGTATCTTGTGTGCGCAAACAAGAAACTTATAGAGCGACACACGTTGCATTAGTCTTATAATAGTCCTGTGACCACATATCAAGTCATAGTATTTATTTTCAGTCCTACAAGCCGACTATAGAGCTACTATCTGTAATATAAATAAGTTGTTCATTCCAAAGACATACCATTCAGGCGCGCGTGATCTGACCGCTACCAATCAACTACAATCGCCAATCAGAACGATATGCCCCTACAAAACATCTCCGATGACCTGTTAGCATATAGAGGTCGGCCCAAAAGGTCAATGAATTCCCCTACACAAGGCCTAGACGTAAGCGCGATGGTCACATGACCAAGAAGATAGATCATAGCCCTTGCACGCACCTTCATCAACAGCCCTCCACCTCCAATCAAATGCCTAAGAAAACAGTTTTTACACACAGAGAGCAGCTCCAGCTAAACCGACGGGCCCGGGAGTACGCTCGAGCCAAAAAAAAGAAAACCCGCACAGGCATTATTGAGAGGGCAGTCAACATTCTGCAGAACGCGCGTTATGATTTGGATCCGAATCAATATGGGTATTGGTCGGTTGAGCAATGGCGCGCGTTTACCAGAGTAAGCACTCACACTCATGTATCCGTGTAACCAGCTGACCTGAGCTTGGCGCTTGCCAGTCCGCCGAATATTATATTGAAAATCACGGAAGGAGCAAGCGAGCTGTGCGTACACGAGGTGTGAGTGGTACCACAACACGGAGTGGGTTCATACTCACAGTTATGTTGAACACAGTTATCCAAGGTCGAACTCGAGCGTGTGCACGAGATGGCTAGACAGGGGCAACAGGAGCGAGACAAAGAGTACCGTAAGGCAAGTGCAGTGCGTGCAGAGAAGGAAAAGGCAGTGGAGTCAAGTTTGTCCGTTGGAGAGGGGAAGGTGAAAGTAAAAGGGACGGGGGAAAATACGAAGAAATCAACAAGCAAGAGATATCGTAAGTGACTGGTTACTTGGACAAAAACAACTCAGACGAGACTTACCATCGCATCAAATGCCTAGTTATTATGGAGGTTGTTATCCCAATACGTAAGGAACACGGTTCGCGTTTGTGTAATGTGGACTGAGTATGAATTTCACGATTGAATAAGATCCACATGATCAAATAGATTATCGTTAGGAATACAAGATACAAGGCCATGGAAAAGACGAAGGCGCCAATAGGCCAAAGGAAGTGTCAGTATCTATTCATTATCCGGAAGTCAAGAATCACCTTAATGCGTGACGCCTGGTAGTAATGACAATAGCAATCCCTGTTTCTGAATTTTCTAGTGATGGTTGAGATAGTGGGCACAACTGTATATGAAGATATGTTTGTAGTAGCAGAAAAGTATGCCGTTTAAGTGAGAATGACCCGCCAAGTCTCAAAACCATAGCTCTAGTGAATGGAAGGTCGATCCACGGCGGGTAATTCATACAACTGAGGGGAAATCACGCAAGCTGTAAGTACTCCATTTGTCCGCTAGTAACAAGAGCAACTCACCATCAGTGTTTTGTTGCAAAAAGATAATAGGTCTAGTCTAGACGTGATGCCATTTCTTTACTATCATTTTCCCTCTCACCCTCTCTTTTATAACTACTTACCAAATGAACCCCCACCCAGTTCATCCCTCACCCTAGCCCACAAGTGATGATATCGACAACCACGCGAGGGACCGGCACCGCGCTAACCAGCCGCAGCCGCGGAGACGACAGAGAGAACAGGGAAATCCCGATTCCCCTCCGCCACGTCGTATGTTCACGTCTACCCTCATTGTGACCAGATGCTAACCTAAGCTAACTTTTGCAGCGTCTCCCCCGTTCGAGTGGCTTCCATATGGTCTTCTATTCATGGGCGAAAAGGTTGATACAATCAAATGCACTCGCAAGGAGGTTGTCAAATCTGATTGGGAGCTCATCGAGGGCCGCCGTAGACTTGCGAAGGGTATTGGAAACGTCGGAGTAGACTTGAACAAAAATTACCCCCCGCTCCACTCGGTGTTTATCGTATTCCACCAGCAGATTGGCGCACACATGGCCGCTCAGATCACGGTCCACAACAAGCCGTATTGTATGGCCGAAAAGTATACCTAGGTTGCACCCCCTAATGTTATTTGGGGTAACTTGGGCATCAACCCGTACGAGGCAAGGATAAGGCGTGTCATCAGCTACGCTGCCACGGCTTCTTTTGATTATCTTCTGGACCAGTCCCGGTACATCTATTTCTCGCGAATTATTTATAGAAGCTGATGGATTATTCTAGCCGCGTTTGTCGGTGTCATATCCAATGTTTCTTAACTTTGTCAAGTACGAGTGGCTCCACCGACTCTGCACCCTACCATCGGTCATCGTCGGCATCATTTCCGGTGTGTTCCCGCCGTCGGTTTGGCCATCCTTGTGATGCTCCTGCCAATCGTTGTTTGTCTCCTCGCTTGATTTGAGAGTATCCTGCGCCGAACCGGTCTCGAACTCTCGTTGATGACTATACGTCTGTAAACTATCCAAAGCTGTGAAGTACTTGACAAAATGCATTGTTTTTGAGCACACATCTTATAATACTGTCTCTGAAAGCGATCTGAGCTTTCCTGTTTTTATACGATATTGTAGCTCTTGGTTTTATATTTATTTCTTACTATGCTACATGAGCTGTTTGAAAGTGACACGACGGCGCTACATCCTGTCGAATCGAGAGCGATGGATCGGCGCGTACGGTTTGTTAAGCCCTGATTAGCCTTATGACTAAGCTTTGTCCTCGCATTATTATCCTGATATATGCGCGCATAAATTCCGCAAGGAGCAGAGATAATCTTTGGGTGCGTGGTAATCAAGAACTTGTATTCTATATAAACTATCCGCTGAACATCACCCCTCATATCTCATGAAACCATCCAGCTTTCCCCCTCCGGCGAGTCTTGCCGTTGAAAAGCCTTTCCTCCTCCCTCTGCACCCGCTTTTCCTCTTGCTCCCTCCATCGCTTTTCCAACTGTTCAAACGGCCCCATTCGAATAGGACCCGGTAAGTTGCCCGCCGAATGTTGTCTGGGTCTGTTTTCTGATGCGAGACGTGTTGCCAGACCCCAGTTGCTCTGGGCCGAGCAACCCCATCGTGTGATGCCATATTCAAGCTTGACTGTCGATGGAGTAGTACCGTGGCTATCTAACCCTCCTCGCCAGAGCCCCGTAAGGAACGTGTGGCTGTTCAAGTCCCAAGCAATGCGGTACTTGGGAAAAATAAGGTACGCTGGATCAAACGCCGGTCTAATGGTCTCGATATCTCGGACAGCCTTCCCGTTTTTGCCAAACCACCACGCGCCCGTTGTATATGCGATATTGTTATGTAGCCTGTGCCGGTCAATGTCACGATCCCTATGCATACCATTTGCAAAATTGTCTCCATTCTTATCGTGTCTGGAGAGAGACAAGCTGGATCCTAGCGAAGGTACGTGATTCTGTTGACCGTGTTGAGTACAAATACAAACTGTACTTGGTGAAGGCGTACCTCAAAATCCGTCCCAAGTGACCCAAGCATAGGAAATCCCAAACGACTCAAGCTGCTAGACGTATAATCGGCGACGTTTGGCGCAAACTGTTTGCTGACTGCCCACACTAAGGCATTCTAACAAATACAACGTTAATAAATTTGTGATATTTTTGGGTGATTCTTACCGAGACGTCCATGAGGGATTTATTCATACGGATATATCCGTCCGCCCGGTCACCATGCAGTATCCCAGGTCGCGGTGCATACGTGAGAACACTATGCTCGGCACTCATACTAGAATGCCATCCGGCCATGTTGATATCGCCTTCTGCCATATTACGACTATGGTGAATAGATGTACTACTTAAACAAAACCGGTGCTCACTTTTGACACCTCCCATGTTCTGCGCCTCGTTCTTGTCGACCTTGTAGGCATGTTGAACCGCGTGATCGGCAAACCTAACGAGCGTGTCGACATGATCGTGTCCGACCGGTGACATATCCTCGTGATTGCGCCACGATGCTCCCAGCACGAAGTGAAAAAACCCATCTTTAGCTTTTGCGAACCAATAAATCGTGCCGCGATCATATATTCGGAACTTAAGCTCCTTCAGGTCTTTAGCTTCCACAAACCCCTTGAACTCTTTAGATTCCGCGGGCTCCGGTATGCTTTCGGGGTTTCGTGCAGTACCATCTGCAGGGAGGTGAGCGAACAGACGTGCGTGAGGAATTGGGCGCCCGGTAGCAACGTCCAAGAAAAGGACCTCATCGAGAGGTATACCTGAGTCTCCAACGACCGACAAACCGGCTTCTTTAGCCTTGTCGCGCTGCTTGGCTGAGGCAAGGTACGCTCTACAAGTTAGCAGTTTATTAATTCAAATGGACCAAACAGACGTACCGCGCAGTTTGTTTTTCCGCAGGCTTTCCCGATTTTTTTTAGATCTGGATATTTCATCCTGTAAAGAAATTATCAATTAGCCAAACATGAAGGAAAGAGCAATACCATACCTGGTATCGATATTGAAACTCATGCAGAGTCGTCTCGAAATCCTCGATCGAATCCTGCTGCTCTTTCAGGATGAAATAAAGGTCTCTATGAACGTAGTGAGGTACAAATCCAGGATGGTATGGAGCACGTACCTAGAAACATCGATGAATATGCCATATCGAGCGTGTTCTTTGTTTCCCAAAGCAGTAGCCATGTCTCTGCCAAACCACCAAGCCGCTTCGTGCAACATCTCAGATGCAAAGTCTACAATCTAAAACCGCAAGATCAGTATTGTACAAATGTAAAATAGATACACACACCGGTTCCAGAAGTTGCTGGATGAACCATAGGTGGACGGTATCATGCGCCGGCACACCTAGGTATTCTTCTAGCTTGAGCTCCATGCGCTTCACAATTTCTGCCATCGATAGAGTGGGCTTCACATCCGCTCGAGCGTTTAGCCTGGTCTTCTTGCCCCCGTGACCTTTCAACTGGCAACCAAAGTGAGTAGTTCATGTTTATCCGTGACCATGAGCTACCTACCGCCGCACTCGCTGCAGTGCCAGTTGAAGATCGGCCTCGTTTATGACGAGAGTCGCTTGCTTCTGTAGATACAATTATAAAAGCCTGCTGCAAATCCATAATTGAAATGCTAACCAGGGGCAGACATGACCGGCCAAGCTGAATGTCGAGCACCGGTTAGGTTAGGTTATTATGAACACCTAGGGTGAGTGTAGGGTGGAATCCAAATTTCAAATGGGTGTGTAGGGTGACGCTCTTGGTGTATGCATCCAGTGAGCTGTCTGAGCAATTGGACCTTGAATGCTGCACACACTGTGGACTTGTAATCC
>JAYRCO010000245.1:0-35433 GCA_037042815.1 Ceratobasidium papillatum | reverse complement strand
ACAATAGGGCATGAGCAATACGGTGTAACGAGGAAAAGAAAGTAGGGAATAGTAATTTGTAAACGGCGCCTGGCGACCGGTGAGACACCTCTCTTGCCGCTCAACCCGCGACCTTTGATTCCTCCAACCAAAACAGAATTTGATTGTCCACTTTTGTACGGGTGCCAACGCGTGTGATTGAGGTTGATACGGTCAAGCCGGATGGGGGATGGGGTTGTGTAGCATGGTGTAGTGTTGGATAAATGGATAATAAACCGGTCAAGGATGAGGCGGGATGCGGAGCTTCAAGTTGAGGTTGCGGAACGGGAGGAATGGGATCGGACAGGGTGCCAGAAGCGAGGTTGTTGGATCATCTACAGGAAATGCGGTCGAGGGTGTGAGCATACACCAACGGGTGGTGCAAGTGAGTCAAACGGTTGACGATCATCACAGACATAATCAAAGACGGCGGAGGAGAACAGAGGAAAGGGTCAGCTAGAAGAACAAATGAACAAGTAATGCGCACAGCTACTCACTCAGTATTGCTCGAGTTGTATAGATTGCTCGTCTCCCCAAAATGAATGTCGGCCGTGAGCTCGAGGTTGGCCGAGATATAGATGTACCGGTCGCCCATCTCGAGCCGGCTATCGACAACAAGCTCCCACCCAAAAATAACGCGTCCCTCCAGCAAGACGTCCCGGTCCCATTTATGTTCTATATCCACAAATACCTTATTGTCGAAGTGAGGATTCCCCTGCACATGGACATCTCCCTCTACACAGAAACTACCCTCCAAATGGATCGCGTTGTCTGATGTGATGGCTCTAGTCGCAGACATCATCCTAGGGGGCGAGACATAAATGAAATCGTTGCGTTGATTGATATGGGGCGGCGGGGGCGACAAGAACAGTACCAGGTAGCGCGGAATTAGTCTGGGAGGTAGATTAGCTAAAGAAACCGCTGAATGAAGTAAACTGCAACTTACTTTCCGCAACAAAAAGCTAGCGAAACAAGCATGCGACGGCCCTTCCATGCCTCCGTGTTTGGAGGTGCATAAAGGCACTCATCGCACGTAGTACCGTCTGCGTTGGTGTTGCAGCGATGGCAATCCATGAGCTTGGTATCTGGTGGTAGAGCAAACGAGACGTACCTGACACTATCTCTCATGGATCTCTTACTGATGGTGGCGGTCGCGGAGTTGATATATCCGGATAATCAATAATTCTCTCATTGTGAGAGAATGAGGGGGGGACGTGTTGTGGTTGTGATTGTGATCGTGGTCAACACGCTGATCAAGGGGGTGTGGCTGTGCTATCATGTGTGCTCCTAGGTTATTCTACTTGGCAAAGCCGACTTAGACTTACCTTCGACCATGTCCCTTAAAATGACCCCCCAATACTTGCCGATATGGACACCCCCTTTCAGCTATGCCTGATTGCCCTTGCTGCCAACAACCGCTCAGTGATCGGCAGATTCGTCGGCACCTTGTGCGACGTCGGGAGGAAATCCAAGCATTCCTCGACGCTCTGGGCGGGAATGACAAGCCGGGCCACAATGAAGGCGAAGGCGAGAACGGCGAAGATGGGGGAGATGGTGGAGATGACCTACCTCTTCACGGTAACGGCCCAGCTCCCAACAATGGCGGCATAGCTCCTAACAACGGCGGCCTAGCTCCCGTTGCTCTTGACGAAGCTGAGATTGCACTCAACCACGCCGGGCCCGCCCCTGATCTCCCTGGACCTCTTGCTTACGTCAATGTTGACCACGCCCCCGCTCATGCTCACCCTCACACCCACGCCCACAATCAAGCTCAGCCTGTTCCTCCTCCGGCCGAACAACCCGAGGACGAGGAGGCAGATCACTGGCCTGATGTTGACCTCGACGCCTTGGTCGCGCTTGAAGACGAAGACGAAGACGAAGACAAGGAGGACGGTAAGCATATATCGATTTGTGTTTTCGCTTGCTCACAAAATATTCTAGGTATGGAGCTTTTCAACGACTTCGACTTCGACGATATGGACTTAGATGACGAGGACGATCTATTTGTCCCACACCCAGGTAAGTAGTACCGCTATTATTTTGCTCGCGTTAACGCTTACATATTCTGTTTAGACGTACCCCTTCCCCTCGCTCCAGCTGAACATCAGGACCCAGTGATAATTGAAAATTGGAATAGTTCGGCGGAGGATCTTGGGGAACTCGACGAGGAGGAACTTGCCGAACTCGAGGGCTTCAATATCAAGGATCTTCCTATTACTCCACCGGGGTCTGACGACGGTGCGTCCAATGCTAGTGCAGATGAGCCCGAGTTCCATGAGGACGATGGGCAGCGAGGATTAAATCCTGACGATGAACCGGACATGAACGATCAGGAGCTTTGGGAAATGCTCCGAGAGCACCTTGGCGATCTCGCTGAGGACGAATGGCGTGATATCTGTAAGTCTCTTTCGGATAAGTTTTTCGCCAATCTAACTAATATCTCATCAGATAACCGGTACTTGACAGACCGCGATCGAAAAACCCTCCTATTTTTGGCTGCCCGACAACGTACACATTTTTCTCGTGCGGTGTACGACGACTTACGCTTGCATGCCTGCGAAGAACTTGGGCTCCCGAGCGACTTTGTCGCGTGGCGACGTCTCAAGATTTTATCCGGCCTGGAAACTCGCACCTACCACTGCTGCGTTAATTCGTGTATCTGTTATGTTGGCAAATACCGAGACATGGGGAGCTGCCCAGAGTGCGACGAGCCTCGGCTTAATGCACAAGGCAAACCTCAACGCTTGTTTCACTATACTCCCTTAATCCGCCAGCTGATCGGTCTTTTTCAGAACCGAACCTCGGTCGAGAATATGCGGCATCGCGCCAAGCACGACGCATGGCGAATCCGGAACCCTGGCAAAATCTCCGACGTTTTCGACGGCCAGCTTTATCAAACGCTGAAGGCTACGAAGGTGTTCGAGGAGGATCCGTACTGTTTCTTTCAGAACCCCGAGGATGTCGCGCTAGGGCTGGGGACCGACGGATTTACTTTGTTCAAGCGACGGCCAAAGGCGGACTCTACGGCGTGGCCTCTCATCCTTGTGAACTACAACCTGCATCCCTCGATCCGATACCGCCTCGAAAACATCATCTGTGTCGGCGTTATTCCCGGGCCGAAGGAATGTAAGGATATCAACTCGTTTCTTGCTCCCCTTGTTGAAGAGCTCCTAGAACTTGCCGAGGGTGTTGCGACTAGCAAGCTGGCCGTTGGCGAGGAGGTTCTGGCTGGTGAAGGAAATTTCTTTGTATTACGCACTTTCCTTATTATTCTTTTTGGCGACATTCCTGCGATCTCGAAGCTACTGAAAATCAAAGGTCACAACGGGATCACGCCGTGTAGAACATGCTTGATTCAAGGTACGAAGTGTCACTTGCCAGAGGGGGGTCAGGTTTATTACGTTCCTTTAACCGCGCCGGGTGAGCCCGTATTCGATCCCGCCGGCTTGATTCCACGCAGCCAGATGACTTTTCTGAGGACCTACGAGGCGCTCGAGAGGGAACCGCGTGTTGGACGACGGGCTCAGCTTGCGCAAGACACCGGCATCAACGGCCGCCCAGTACTCGCCGACGTCAGGGAAAACCCCCAAGGAAAATTTCGGCAAATTCACTGTAATTCACCCGTTTACCCGGTTTCCGTTCCCCCCCCATATTTTACTTCAAATTTACCCTTTTGACCATGCAATTTACCTTGGGGGTTGATCAATTTACCTCTCTCCGGGGTTGATTTACCCCCGGGGTAGGTGAATTGATCTCCTTACAGGGGGATTAGCTCACTCAAATGTGCATTTTTCTGCTGGGCTGTTCCTCGATAAAATTCAGCTTTTTATATATATAATTAATACTAGTGTATGATACATAAAATAACACCTCAGAGGCGTGATACAACAAAGAGGCAGCTGAAAAATGTTAGAACCGGGAGGCGAAATGGAATTACTCACTTCGAGACGAGCGAATCGATGTCCGATGGACGTGGCCAAATCATCGTGAAGCGGGAGCAAGGAGATGCTGTAGAACCGGGTGTGTATGAGCATCATACACAACATGGTAAAGGTTTTGAATCAGACCTGTGGGCCAGCACACGCAGATAACTCTCTGACACCCGCTGACTTGACTTGAGTAACAAGCGTGACAACAAGACGTTATCAGTCGACCACTAGGCTTTACAGTGCGCCGAGGAACAAAGCGTTCGATATAGAGCCTAGGGACGACGTGGGGTCATGTTGTTCCAACTTATATGTGTCAGCAGTGGCTCGAGCAAGTCGGTAACAACAAGATCACTTACACACCTAGTCACTTGCGTGTCCACAGCTGAGTGGTGGAGCCTAACCAAGATGGATTGCATCTTCCTTGTGCCTAGGGCTCAGAAGGTCAGTACCCGTAAGAGAAAAAAATAGCCAGTGGTTCGTACTACCTAGTTCGACACGAGCAAAGTTGTGTACAGTTTGCAATGTTCATGCCATTTAGAATAACGCGTCGTATGGTAATTATGGGGGACAAGAGGAGTTATTTTCGGCAACACTTGTGACTGCTAGCAGGCAGTGCGTAAGCATGCAGGACACAGGTGATGTGTCGACGTGGCTTGCAGGAGAAAACAGCCAACGCACCTAGCGTGTAAGGGATTGAATCGACGGGCAACAGATTGACCAAGGCCTGAAGCCGTTGGGCGAGGTAGCAAGCAAAGTGGTCGTGGACGGGAGTAAGGCGAAAGAACCCGTTGCTAGGTGATTTTCAAATTGCTTGGCGTTAAGCGCCGGCTTGAGCGGCCTCTTGAGACACAAGTTCAGCCCTACGAGCCAGCCCTTATCAGCGGCGAGGCGGATAATTAGGCAAACAGGGTAATCAGACAACTCTGAAGGTAAACCAGGATGAATCAACCTACCTTAGAAGCGGATTAGCGGTGATTGCACCGCATACCGGGGGTTATTCGACAACCCCCCGGTGTAACGGCAATTAACCGACCAGTTTTGCCTGATCGGGGCAAATTTGCGCCGGAGGTTTTTCCTGATGGAGCTCGGCTCCCTCGATCTTGCAAGCTGTGCTCCATACGAAATGATGCACCTCATCTTCGAGAACTTGGTGCCGAACATGGTTAACCTCTGGAAGGACCAATTCAAGTGGCTTGGCGGACGAGAAGCTTACCATGTACCCCGCGACGCGTGGAAGGTAATTGGGACACTAACAGCAGATGCGATGAGCACTATACCGGCACAGTTTGTTGGAACCCTGCCCAATATCGACAAGGACATGAGCCACTACAAGGCCGAGGCGTATTCGTTTTGGTTTACGTATCTCGCGCCGATTTTGCTCCATGGCAAACTCCAACGAGAGTATTATAGGTACGCTTATTTATTTGCCGCTCAAACAACTCGCTAACAAAATAAGTCAGGCATTTCTTGGCCATGCGCGAAATCGTCATTTGGTGTCTTCAACTCGAAATATCACACGCGGAGATCGACGCGCTTGAACAGAAGATAAACCAGTGGGTCCAGGATTATGAAAGGTGATCCTACGCAGACCTTTATATTTTTCTCTCGCTCAACTTCCCGTCCAATTAGGTTGTATTATCGATATGATCACGATCGGCTCCCAACCTGCGTTCTAACTATACACGCGCTGTTACACATGCCGCATTACATTCGGCGTACCGGTCCACTCTCGGGTACTTGGTCATTCGTCATGGAGCGGTTTTGCGGCTACTTACTTCGACCAGCGCTGTCGAATCGACTTCAACCGTTCGACGCCCTCGACAACTTCATCCGACGTCGCGCGCAGATGCAAATCGTGGCGAAAGTGTTCGATATGCCCCAGCTCCTCCGATCGCTCACGAACTTGGTACTTGTTCACGGCGAGTTAATATCTTCGAAAGAGAAGATATACGACTTCAGTGAGTACTTTGCCCTACGTAACAAATCACCCGGACACATGCTTACCATTTGAATGCTTCTTTCAAGAGCAGGACTATGTGCTCGGTCAGCCGATGAAACCCATACCTCGTCCCCCAATCGAGCTCCAGCGACAAATGTGCCGGTATTTCGGAGTCGCGGAGGGACCTGTACACGGAGAGGGCCCACGACCGACATTAGCTGAAATTATCGTCAAGCTCGATTTCACTACCCTGGTGCGTTACGGCCGATTCCGTATGACAAGCATGGGAGATCGGGTTCGTACGTCCGATATCGTTCGCAAGAGCGTTCTTGCCCGCGACAACTCATTTATCAGGGTAAGTTTTCCACGTACTTTAACTACTCGTCACTAACGAGTGACCTAATAGTATGAGGGGCTACCGGATCGCAACGCTCAACGCCCACGCGATCCGGATCAGGCCGTTCGTCAGGTATATTACGCTCGTGTAGAGGACGTGTACTATATTGAGTTCATCCGAAATCGAGAGTGAGTTTAAGGTCTACTCGCCTTCTCCCGCATATACTGATGATGCTTTAGTACAAACGAGCGCGTGCCGTATTTGCTTGCTTGCTTGCGTGCAAGATTGTAACACCCAGGGGCTTGACGCTTCAAGGCCTGAGAACCCCATCGTGACGTACAACCATCTCAAAAGCGCAGAGATTATCAATCTCGGAATGGTACAAGCTGCCGTTGGAAGGATAAGGGTTGGTGGGAGGAACACATGGGCAATCGTCGATTGAACAAACGGTGCGCGCACGCAGTTCAACAACGACGCGGGAGTTCCCGAACCCGAACTCGAATGAGTACGGTATGATTTTCTTTCTCCCTCCTTCTATATTTATACTCTTTGTTCTATCATCTTTCATTCTGCCGTCTTTGTTCTTCACTTTTATCTTCGATCGTTTCTTCGCATTCTGTGTGATTCATTTGTATTTCATCCCTTCCTTTTTCGGTAGTCGCAGTTCATCATTTGGGGTGTATTGTAAGCCATTCGTTGTGTATTTGTAGCTCATGTGTATTGACGCTGATAACTTTATACCTAAATTATACTTCGATTTTTTGCATCTAATCTACGTGCGTGTTGAGAAGTTTGAAATTCGGGTGCGTGGACTTTTTGACGGTGCCGTGTATCAAATTCAACCCAATAAGGACATCATAAAGTCCAAATCTGGAGCTTCGGAAGTCCAAATAAGCTGTCAAAACCACGCTTTGCAAGCCGAATTACGGGTTTCTGGACCTCAGTATTGACAGGACTTGCCTGAAGTGGGCTTCGGACTACCCTGAAGTCCGGGAAAGTCCCTTGTACCTTGATCAGGTACACCGACTTCACACAGTGAGGTTGTTCCTTCCACCATCCGAATAAAACTGTACACTGGCTAATCCATCTGAACATCGCCATTAATATGGGCGTATTGGCTTATATGCAATGATACTTAAGCGTGAATCTGCTGGAGCCTAGACACTTATAATCGTTTTGCCTCAGCCTCTAACCAACATCGACCTTTTTGAAAACGGCAAACTACATATGAAATAGGCGAACGGCTCTGGGAGTACAATAAGTAGCAATCAAGGATAATTACAAGAAAACGAGTGAGTAAAAAAAAGGAGCTCCATTCGCAGACCTGCAATGTCTGGGTGTAACCAGCATAAGAACACATGGCATACATCTGACCTGGGTGTGTCCGCTCGAGCAGTCGAGGCACTCCCTCCGCCTAATAGCGAATGCCAAGAGCACCAAGGCACAAGAAGAACTTGATCTTTACCAAAAGAGCAATGTGCACCTTAGTGAACCTATATCCGGTGGTACAGTTAGCGTACACTTGGCGCATGTCGGAGCGAAAATGACTTACAAGCCAATGCAAATGCCAAAGAAGCCACCGAAAATTTCACCGAGGTTGATGATTGCAAGCAGGCAGAGCTTGAGAGCGAGATCAATCTTGACGATCAATCCGCAGAACACGTCGAAATCGACGCGTCCATACCACTTGCCGCAATGAGTAGCAATTGACTGTCCAAAGTGTTATTAGCAAATGATAGGCTAAACTTTACACTACTCACAACTACAATTGCCACCCAGATCTTCGCAATAACCAAGAGTTTTCCAGTAAGGAGTCCAAGCAAGCCTATTCTGTATCCCCTAATCGCACTATTGAGAATTATGCGATTAGCTATATCACCACTCAAGGTATAAAGCTTCTTAGTGCTTAGGAAGTGGATTAAATGGTAGATTAAAAGATGTATTTCACTAGCTACAGAGACTTGGCCTTATATACATGCATATATTGTAGATAGACAAAAGCGGGTGATGTAGAAGCTTGAGTCACATCAGTAGATAAGCAAGAGTCACATCAAAGAGAATAAACTATTCACATCAGCATGTGAATACGAGATTACCTTTTTGGTATATCTCAACACACACCGCACGCAGCCAATAACAAACCTTCAATATCTAGAATGATAGCAAGATAGTCGCCCCCGCTCAAGCACCCGTCTTGTGACGCGGAGACTCATCAGGATTGGACAATGAGAAGAGAGTTTGATGAAAACTCACCGAGCAGATTAAGCTTGTACTCGATCGCGGCTTGAAGCTGTAGCAGCAGCCAATAACAAACCTTCAATATCTAGAATGATAGCAAGATAGTCGCCCCCGCTCAAGCACCCGTCTTGTGACGCGGAGACTCATCAGGATTGGACAATGAGAAGAGAGTTTGATGAAAACTCACCGAGCAGATTAAGCTTGTACTCGATCGCGGCTTGAAGCTGTAGCAGCAGCGTCACAAGGTCGAGTCCGCCGTAGCAGTAGCTACGATAGCAGTTACTGTTACGCTCCCCGAGGCTCACTAACTCCTTGCTAGTCTCTGGAGCAGCGATTGGTGAGGCTTGAACAAGGAGTCCCAGGGAGACAAATACAACAGTCAAGATAGCGAAACAAGACATGGAAGACTGGAAAGGCATTTTGGAAGAGAGTGTGGATATACGGGACAAGTGTAGTCGAAAAAGCGAATGAGGGGGGGTAAGAGGAGCTGATGTTGAAAAGAGGTCCAAGATGCAGCCGTTATATACCAGCTATAGTTGATACTGGCGCCGTATTCGAGGTCGATAGAATTGCCCAGAAATGACAGCTGAGACATACAGCCCAGACATGATACCATACATCTACCGGAGTACAGAGCCAGTATGGGAGTACTACCATCGAATGTCAATAGAAACTCAAAACGAAGGGCCAGAATTCTAGCGAACTACGCCCCCTAGTCTGATCTGATAGGCGCCATCCTATACGTAACTCATAACTAGATGCTTTCCGAACAGCATTCCTTCTCCCGTTTCGTGACCATGTCTCGATGTGTGGTCTAGTACAACGTACAAATCGAGAATATTATACGGCCTATATGCAAGAGAAAACAAAGCCTAACAGTCCACCCAGAGATCAGCTCACTTGATTGTTCCATATTTTGACATGGATGAGATATAAGTTTCCAAGCAAAAGGCGCTTGCAGGACCAGCCAGCCCAGCCCGGAGTGTCAACTTATATCACATCATGTCACCGTCAACGCCATGGCATCATTCAATAGCGGTATTCAAGGAGCTCGAATCAAGTAATAGCCCACAAAATTCTGTCGGTGCGAGAGTCCAAGTATCAGTCACGCCCAGAGAAAATTGTATGCATCCATGAAGCCCAATCTAGACTCTCGATGAGAGGTCGCGTCGAAGCCAGAGCCAAGATAGCCAGATTTGCCAGCTCAATATATCATTTTTGATATGCGAAAGCATCTTAGAGACTAGTTGAATGGATAATAGTAAGGTGAGTTCATTTCGAAGGATTTTGGTTGGAGAGGTGCGTTCACTATGGTGGTAGTAAATCATATTCAAGTTCTACGCGTGACCTTGACTCCTCGTGGCTAGCAGCCACGCCACACCCTTCTCAGTCGAGGGTACAAATAACAGGATATACACTTCAATAATTTTGCGAACTAATCGCAACTGCGTTGTATAGATCATGACAAATAAAACTGAGGTACAAAACGAGCATACGCATATACACGTGTACGACACCCCATATCCTACATCCCATCATACCCAAGTGAAACAGTCACCAAACATTCCAGTTATATCAGCACCAATAATCCGAGTCTACTCGCTAAAAGCCTTGTACCAACGAGACGCTGCTTCCTACCAAACAATTACTTCCGACTGTCAAAGCCCAATCAAGATTTCTAAGCAAACTATATTCCTCGTAGACAGGAGGTCAAGTTCTTGGAGAGACTCCTTCGAACTTGACCCGGTATATATACAGAAGAGAACACAGCCTCATGGCTATGCGTACACACGGTCATTTGCAAACACATATCACATCGCGACACGTCAGCGCATGACAAAGCTTCCAGAATGTTCCATGAATCACATGACCAGAAATATATCAGAAATATAATAAATCAAACTTCCAAAAATACCATTAATATGTGATATACGTGTCAGCTCGTGACACCGACTCGCGAGTTCCACGCTTTTTCTCCTCGTCCTACAAGACCAAAGTCGGCAGCCTCGTATCAGTGGCCTATACACTACGCTCGTAGCAAGGCCTAGTCTCAAAGAAGGATATCTATGGACTATAACCCACGGTTATCGAAATATGGCCAAGAGATAATGAGAATGTTTGTCTTCAACGCTTTCATACCGCAAGACTCTTCTGATCCTTAGTTATGCATAGTTTGATAGCCATATCCTTCAAAGCGCGAACTGTTCCCGGATCAAACTCAAATGGCATCGAGCATAACTATTTTTTCGATATGACTGTCAAGAGAAAATCAGTAGAACTGGTATGTCAAGCCCGGGTGGAGATAATCGTAGAACCAAATGAAGGTGGTCGGGGATCGCGTCCCAGGCATGCTTCCCAATAGCAAGTCCTCCCCCTGGAAAAACATTCGCTGTATTCAACTCCCGTCAAATATATCCTCGCCCCTTGTCCTCACAAGTGTATACGCCCCCGAATTTGCCAAAATCACCAAACAACCAGCAAAGAACACAAAGAGGGCAAGGTCCATATGTATGGGAGCGAGGGGAATTATGGTAGAGAGCATCCATCGTTTAACTCAATACCACAGTGCAGTAGTCCACAGCTACTTGGCACTTACAATGGGCAACCAAACTACTCAGACGCTGTATTATCACAATGTCTAAGTGGTATCATACATAAAATCAGATTCACATGTAAGTTAGTGATGCTCAAGCCCAAAAATACAAGGGATGAAGAAGCCTTTAAAAGTATAGAAGTCAAGAACAATTACAAGGCTGGACGAATAGAGTGTGTACTACTCCCTGGCCAGAGTCTTGGGCCAAAAGTAATGACTCCAACAGTCTCCTACAATACTGGCCCCATCTGAGTCAAAGTTCAGATGAAGAGTGCCCTGCGTAGAGATCAAAGCAGTATTTTGGGGAAACAGAAGCGACCCTCTCAGTTCAGAGGGTACCCATAGTAGGCGCTTTGTGCTGTCAGCTACTAGCCAGCCATCTGGCTTAAGTGACCAGGCTTGGTGGTTACTACGTAGTTGACAACTTGAGTTGCAAACATGCAGCTGAGAAAAGGCAATGTCATCAACAGAGTTGGAAGAACTGAGTATAGTAGCTGAATGCATCTCTGGCTGAGGTGGAATGCTTTCAGGCCGTTCTGACTGAGAAGTCCAAATACGTATAGTCTTGTCATCAGAGCCAGAGATGATGTGTACGCCATCTGGTGAGTATGCAACTGAGCTGACACAGTTGGTATGACCCTTCAGTGGCTTTCCAACTGGCATGCCAGTATGCGCATCCCATATGCATATAGTCTTGTCATAAGAGCCAGAGATGATGTGTGTGCCATCTGATGAGTATGCAACTGAGCTGACAAAGTTGGTATGACCCTCCAGTGGCTGTCCAACTGGCATGCCAGTATGCGCATCCCATATGCGTATAGTCTTGTCATAAGAGCCAGAGATGATGTGTGTGCCATCTGGTGAGTATGCAACTGAGCTGACACAGCGGGTATGACCCTCCAGTGGCTGTCCAACTGGCATGCCAGTATGCGCATCCCATATGCGTATAGTCTTGTCATCAGAGCCAGAGATGATGTGTACGCCATCTGGTGAGTATGCAACTGAGCTGACCCAGCTGGTATGACCCTCCAGTGGCTGTCCAACTGGCATGCCAGTATGCGCATCCCATATGCGTATAGTCTTGTCATAAGAGCCAGAGATGATGTGTATGCCATCTGGTGAGTATGCAACTGAGCTGACACAGCCTGTATGACCCTCCAGTGGCTGTCCAACTGGCATGCCAGTATGCGCATCCCATATGCATATAGTCTTGTCATAAGAGCCAGAGATGATGTGTGTGCCATCTGGTGAGTATGCAACTGAGCTGACAAAGTTGGTATGACCCTCCAGTGGCTGTCCAACTGGCATGCCAGTATGCGCATCCCATATGCGTATAGTCGTGTCATAAGAGCCAGAGATGATGTGTGTGCCATCTGGTGAGTATGCAACTGAGCTGACACAGCGGGTATGACCCTCCAGTGGCTGTCCAACTGGCGTGCCAGTATGCGCATCCCATATGCATATAGTCGTGTCATCAGAGCCAGAGATGATGTGTACGCCATCTGGTGAGTATGCAACTGAGCTGACCCAGCTGGTATGACCCTCCAGTGGCTGTCCAACTGGCATGCCAGTATGCGCATCCCATATGCGTATAGTCTTGTCATAAGAGCCAGAGAGGATGTGTGTGCCATCTGGTGAGTATGCAACTGAGCTGACACAGCTGGTATGACCCTCCAGTGGCTGTCCAACTGGCATGCCAGTATGCGCATCCCATATGCGTATAGTCTTGTCATCAGAGCCAGAGATGATGTGTGTGCCATCTGGTGAGTATGCAACTGAGCTGATAAAGCCGGTATGACCCTCCAGTGGCTGTCCAACTGGCATGCCAGTATGCGCATCCCACACGCGTATAGTCTTGTCATAAGAGCCAGAGATGATGTGTATGCCATCTGGTGAGTATGCAACTGAGCTGACACAGCCTGTATGACCCTCCAGTGGCTGTCCAACTGGCATGCCAGTATGCGCATCCCATATGCGTATAGTCTTGTCATCAGAGCCAGAGATGATGTGTGCACCATCTGGCGAGTATGCAAGGGATTTCCCACTATACCGAATGCCAATGATGTTAATTGGTGCAGCTCTTCTCATTTTCATTGCAGTACTTCCTTTGGCTACCAGACGCGGTTCTTGTAGCCAATAATACTTTGATACTAGCTTTTGCTGAGGCCAGAACGACAGGTGCGACACATAGAGATGCGGTGTGCTCAGCTGCACTGAACTAGACGAAAATGTGCTCATGAACTTCCATGCATCTTGTAGTAGCTTGCACAAATTTTCCGAAGCTTCAAATGTGTTCTAAATCTTTTCAGCTATGGGCTCACATAACTAGGGTAGCTACATACCCCACATAGTTCTTTCATCTCATATAACATCCCAACTCCATCGCGTATATGACCCTTTAAGTTCATAACTTCCATCCATAGAAGTAGACGCTCTGAAAGGAAATTAAACAGCATACGCAGAAGTTTTTTTGATCTCCTGGCTGGTTTTATATGAGCTGCCCAGTAGCGACAAGCATAGAACAGCTCTTTCGAGATCGTCTGTTCAATTCTTTTATCTAAGTCTGTCACCTCATTGTCAAGCATACATGACGAGGTTAGATTACAGATGTTGAACTGCACGTTCACCGAGCTGATCTGATTAAAGCATATCTCCATCAACCGTGTATGGTGTTCTGTGCTGTCACAACAGAATTGGCCAGAGCGCCTTTCGTCAAGCAAGTAGTCGGGAAAGGACTGATGGAGTGTGTTAACAACACAGGCAGTATCTGAAACTTGTAGTACTGAACGAAGAGAAGCTAGGGCAGGACGAATCGACCTTTCGCTGTCGAGCTTCAGTAAGCCGGCCAGGACGTTTATTGAGAGCGGCTCTTGAGCACATACAATCGTATAAAGCACTAGCTTCATTTCTTTGCGGTCTTTATCATCCAGTTCCGAGGCATTGACTGCCAAGTCAAGTATTGTGGTATACAAATTATCCATATCCTTGTCGCTGCTGATCGACGATGTACTGAGCAGCTCTTCTAGTCGCCTAGCACTCCTGGAAAATTTGCCGTTTTCGAGGTACCGCACCACGGTTGCAGCGTAGATGAACAGTACACCTGATTTTTCTGTGAGGAGCTCGATGCATTTCTGGGATATCTGCATGCGCGACTCAAGCTTGCTTGTAAGGTAAAGTTTGATATCGTCCCGCACAATCGAGTGGTCAAGCTCGTGCAAGCGCAGTTCGGCTATGACATTGTCTCCGCCCCGCCCCCCAACACGGCTAAGTATCCTTGCATCTGGGCGACTAGCTACAAAGAACTTGATAGGAAGATGTTGTATGTGAGAGAGCAGAACATCTAATATCTGTTCCACGCCATCGCCATCATTGCACTCATCTAGAGCGTCAATCACAATAACGAGGTCCATCGGCAGTGCGTTTCTGATTCTATGTAGAGGATCAAGTAGAAGACACTCGAATTGCTTTTCCAGCGGCTGGTTGTGAAGATCCGGGTCCTTGCCGAGTGCAATAGAAAGTACCTGCTGAAACGGCCGAGAAAATAGCGCAAGCTGAAAGGAGATTGTGGGTATGATTTGATTTACGTTACGACACGAGGGCAGTTGTCGTGAACAAAAGAAACTCGCAGCCAGCTTCTGCGTATCCTTTAATTTCTTGCACAGACTATATGCGATTGTCGTTTTGCCTGTTCCAGCCATGCCATTCAGCCAGTATATCCTCTCGCTAGCCTCATCGCGACTCCAATTATCCAGGTCGTCAAGGAGCTTTGAGCGAGTGTTGGCGGTACACTCACCCCTACGCAGATTGGTAGATGCTGCGGAGTCGTACTTTGCCTCTGGGGACACAGGCAAGTTCCTGAGTCGATCCCTCTGTCATATGTGCTTCAGCTGATTTAATTACCATTTTATTCATCCGCCACGCACCGTGATTATTTCTTCCACACTTCCCCAGACTTTTACGTTTGCGTTTAACTGGAAATCAGGTCAGCTCCGCCTAACTGAATGGATATTACGCTACGTACCTCGAGCCGCTTGAGTAGCTGACTGATCCGATACTGACACTCCATGATATCATCCCTATCCTTCGTTGCTTTTACAAGTGAGCTCATCCTCGTTCGAGCTTGTTTTTGTGACACGAGTATAATTTCTTGCTCAATCCCCCTTTTCTCAAGTCAGTCAGTCAAAAAATACCACGGTGATGCCAATCGCCTTACTTGACTAGATTGGTTATACTAGGCGTAATCTCAGGGGAAGTGGCTTCGCTAAAGTACTCGCAGAACTGGTGCAGAAGAGTGTTGAGTTCGTCTCGGAGCTTGGCGTACTCCTTTTGACTGGTAGAATTCGCCTAATAATAACGTAAGCTCAATGGTAAGTGGCTATGCTTCGTCGCAAGGAACTGTCCATACCTCGAAGACTTCGATGCATTTGCCGACTTCATCCATCGCAGACTGAAGCGGCCCTAACGTACTAATGCCGAGTTTACATGCTAGCCTCACGAATCTATCCAGACCATTCCAAGCGGCGCTTTGTATATTGGGCTGGACAGGTGTGGATGCCAGTGGGATATGAGATGAGTAGCCGGCCGGTGCCATCCCACTCGAAGAAGTCGATGGGACATCTATAGGGTTAGCGCCGGTACTAGGCTCGCTGTTTGATGTAGCGCCCTGGAGGGTTGGATCTACTTCTGTAGGCTGAGCGGATAAGTTCGGTGGTTTGGGGCGGCGGAAAAGATTTTGAAGTGTCGTTTCTGCTTTGCGCTTTGGGCCGGATGACATTATGTCTGGGGCTTTGAGCGTACAAACGTAGCGCCGGTAGAGGTGGGTGTGATTTATATGGTAGTTGTTAACCACAAGAGACTGAACGATAAGGCAAGAATGGCGATCTTGACACCAAGTCGAGGCTGGTAGTTTAGACCAAGTACGAAGTGATGGATAACCGCAGAAGACTAGACGGTGGCGAGAGGGCACAACTGTCGAGGCGGTAGCCTAGGTCAACCACGAGGCGCCTCTCAGTGCAGTGCTCGCATGGCTGGAAATCGGCCTCATTGCAACCCGTGTATAAATTGGCAATTCATTTTATGTGGCTAACGCCCTACAGGAGTACCTGGTCTCGCTCACATATACCTTTTCATGTTAATACTCAAGCAAAGTATGCTCTCCTCGAAAATCACATTTTCAAGAATGAAAATAAAAGCGAATTTGTTTTTTCAATTGTAATCCGGACGCTGCCTCAAACCACCGAGGGGAATTAGATCAACTCAGCGCCTGAAATCAGAATCAAACATTCCAATTCTTATACAAGGCAACTATGGTCAATTCGTCCGTTACTCACCAGCTCAAAGTCCTACAGATATTCGGCCATGCCTCCATACATGAACGATTCAAACCTGGTACGCTTGCCAGTAATTTACTACATAGGTAGATGCATTCAGATTCTGCTTATTTGCCGTATACTAATTGTACTGCTATATATGCTACCTATTTCGAGTTCCGCTTGCGTTAATTGTATTGTTTAGCATATCGGGGAGCGAATTGGGACGTGAATAACTTGGAAACAACATATGACTCCTATAGCTCGAGTCGAAGCATTCTACTCGCGGCTGTAAGTGTCTCCTGTTCCTCAAATTTACGTCTGCATAGCATGAAATGATCAGAGAAGGGCGAATAGGAGCATGTATGCGCATTGCATAGATACGACCAGCTGAGCAATTGCTCGTCGTGTTCACCACTACCCAGGTAAACCGTTGCAAGCTTGAAGTCAAGCAGGTATCCTCTCATGTCAACTGTGCGTCGTCATCTCCACCACTGAATAGCCGCATGGCCTACTGCACTGCGCCACTTGAAACCTGACCGCAATGCCGTTTGCCTCGAGGATGGAATTTTCTCTTGGACATGTGCATCGTTCAAGCCTCGTTCCTATAGAGTTTAGCTCATCGATTCTACTCATTCAGGTACCTCGTGACCTCACTGCGTTATAACAATACGCCACCCATCACAATTCTACATCTCCAAGCGTCGAGGCGTTAGACTTTTCATTGTTATTTTTAGACCAATTAACAATCGAGGTCGTATGACAAACCTATCCCTGGCCGTACTGTCCGACAAATGTATCCTATCCAATCCACGCTTTCATCCAATCCCCACACACCCACTATCTCAACGAACCCCCCGCCATCTGTACAACCCCCCGCACAAATCGCGACGAACCCCTCATAAATCTCACCGAACACCCCACAAGCTCTCCAACCTTGATCCAAAAAAGGAAAGATCTACGTCCAAGAATTCCTTCATAGAACATACTCTTGGCAATTCGTCGGGCTCGTGACGAAGTACTTTTTTCACGTTCTGATAGGAATAGAATCGATTTATTAGTGTGTGCTAGTTTTTTCATCTGTCGTGGATGGATACGATCGTGTTTTCGGCATGGTATCATCCCCGGCTTGTACGATCACTTTGCTAGCTTATTCCTCCACACTTTCAATCCTCGATTTTCTATATACGGACATAGCGGTCTATGGGAGTCGCCGAGCGCTTGATAGTCACGTAACCATAACACACCAGAGGACGACACGTGTAATCGACGCCAAGCGACTGGATTGATCTCATTTCTCTAGCCGTTGTGTTGTACAGATATCGGGAAGCATATGCGAGATTGAACAGGTGAGCTCGAGAGGCATGGCGCATTCACGTGGTCTCGTAGTGTTTTCTGTGGGGAAAGTACGAAGGCTCGTTCTGCACGCTTGTACCTTGCCAGGCTAGAAAGTTCGTAGAGACGAATGCAAAGGGCAGTTGTGGAGCATAAAGTCTGGCAGGATCTGGTTGAGCTTGCGCCCCCGAGAGCGCCACTTTTGCGGGGCGTGATGTGCGATCAGGCCGATGCCGTACGCGTGACCGAGCGTAGTAAATGGCTGTTCCTGGCTAGGCCGATTCGACACTTGGCACCTGATTCGCTATTTCGGACGATGCCACGCACAGTTTGCTCTTATGCCCCACTCGACCGTATCTCCCTTCGCTCCCGCTCCCCCACATCTCCACCCCCACAACACGTTCTGCGTCTGGAAAATTCACAACGAAAACTCCGACGAATTTGATTTTTTCGAGGGATGCAGGGATCGGTGATGTTTGCCGACGAGGCTGGTGGTGGACATGACCAGCTCAGTGCGTCGCCTGTACAGGATCCGGTGGATCTTGTGCCCGACTCGCCGCCCCCGAGTGGTGTTTCTGGCAGGCCGCATTGGCATAGTTATGATAGGACGCTTTCGGCGTCGCCCGAGCCGGTGGAGGAGGATGAGCTTACGGAGATGCCGGCTACTCCCATGTCGAGCAGGAGGAGGGAGAGCATAGTCAGCATGAGGAGCTCTACTGTGCGGACGCCAACTAGTACGGTCAGGCTGAACCAGGCGCCGACGCCGGGAGGGAGGCGGCCGCCTAGTAGGAAAGGTACCATTGGAGGAATGAGCGTCGAGGAGGTTGAGCACCGATTTGTTGTGAGTCTGAGTGTTTTTTTTTCCTCGGTCAATGCTAATGTAGATTCCATTTTTTCGTAGCATCCCCAACAGCAAGAGTCGTATGACGGTATGTCTTCATTTCAAATCCATATTCCACTTTTGTTGACGTTGTGCCGGGCGCTCGTCAGAAAATGCCGAGGAAACCAACGAGGAGCTCGGGATCCGTGCGAACATATGGCCGGCGTACCTCGAAGAAGCCTTCGAACGAGACTCGGAGATGCTAGATGCTTGGCACAAGACCTTGGACGTTTTGCTCATTTTTGTGAGTCATGCGAGTTGCCTAATTTAGACTTGGATTAATCTGGTCCCAAATAGGCGGCGCTTTTCTCTTCGATTTTATCTCAGTTTTTGGCGAGCACGTCTAGTATGCTTCAGCCTGATAGTGGGGGACAGTCGGCTATGCTTTTAGCCGAGATGCTCAAGATCATGCAGAACCCGAACAACAATGCTACAATTACTCCACCCGATCAGATTCTTGCCTTTTCCTCTCCCTCGGGTGCACGATGGGTCAACGGTCTCTGGTTCACGTCTCTTGGTCTATCTCTGACTGCTGCACTCGCCGCCGTACTCTCGAAAGAATGGCTAGCAGCATACGTCTCGGACCGACCCACTCAACCCAAGAAACGCGCATTACAACGACAACGTCGACGAGAATCTCTTGACCGATGGATGCTCCCCGCTATGATCTCCCTACTTCCCATGCTTATGCATTTGGCCCTACTCGTATTCTTCGCAGGCCTGATCATCTTCCTCTGGATGCTCGACCTCATCATCGGCCTCACTCTCACCCTCCTCTTCGCCGGAATCCTGGTGTACTACTTTGGCACAACCATCGTAGCAGTCATGTACCCCAACTGCCCATACCAAACACCCGTAGCGACATACCTCCGTCCCCTATTCTACGAATTCGGATGGGTCCGAGAGAGCGCCGTGAGTGCAGCCGAGATGACAGCGAGAGCCTTGGCATGGCTCGTCACAAGCGCCGACGACAATGCTACCCGCGATACGGCCGTCTTGGCAGCTACAGCCGTTCCGGGGGGTGCTCATTCCGTCATCCTCGCTGATTCAGGAGCACATACGCTTGCGAGGACGAGGCTTGAGGATATGCTTCGAAGGGTGTCGAGTGCTGCTTCTGTCCTGCCTGGAGGAGAACTCGCCGCTGAGAAACAGGCCCAGGACGCGATCCCGGATTGTTTGCATTTGATCCATGCGTATTTGCATTTAAGCTCGATTTATCGGTTTTATCGGTTCGCGCTGGACAGTCATACGGAAAAGGTTATCCATGTTCGACGGCATTGTCAGTTTTTGGACAAGTGTGCTAATTCGAGGGTTCCGGGCGCCAAGGCGTTGGTTGTTGCACTTCGAGTGAGCGATGGGCGGGAAGATCGCGACGAGGAGATTTTCCAGCTTTTGAAAGGGCACGCAGACGGGTCTGGTCGATTACCTGGTTGGGCTCTACACAAGCTTGTCGTCGGAGCTGTATACCATCGAGTCAAGGATCGAGCGCCGTTTGCGAAACGGGTATTGCCGCATCTAGTTAAGATCTATGTCCGAACGGAAGAGATGCCTCCGCCGCTTCGTCAAGCATTCGTCCTTGCGCTGTGTACGATTTGCGTGCCTGGGTTCGATTTGTTCGGGTCTGCGTTGACGCTTGAAGTCGTGCCCATGGATCTCCAAAAACGCGTGGCGGATGCGTTTGTGATCCAGAGTTTGCCTCGGTTGTTTGATTCGAAATGGGACGACGTTATTGCGGAACATCGACCGGACTTGCTGCTTCCTCTTTCGCTCGCTGCACAGGCTGTTTCGTCTACGCCCGTCTACAAGGAGTTGATTCAGGATATGCGATGGGATGTAGCGCTCAAGGCACCTGCGTTCAAGGCTGTTGCGTTCCCTTGTCTTACGAGGTTTACGGATACGTTGAATGATTTGACGCCGTTGAAGAGTGTTGAGCCGTATGCGCTGGAACTGTTGAGGGGTGTTGCGCCCCAGGGATTGTTTTCGCTTTGTTGGCTTGGGACGATCCATCGTGAAGTCTTGGTTCCTTCGCTCTTCCCTCGTTCGGCGATTCCCATCTTGATCAGTATTGTCAAAGAAGAGCTTTCGGCCGGACAAGACAATCCGCATGCACGGGGTATCGTCTCTGGCGCGAGCATGGCCCTTCGAATCGTCTGTTCGAGCTCGGATCATCAAGAATGGCTCTTTACCGAACCAATGGCGGAACAACTTGTTCAAGTACTTCAGCTAGGCCGAGATGCCAAGTTCGAGTTCAAGTCGGACATGATTCGCGCTGCGACGGACGTAGCTGTTCAACTATGCGCGGCGGTCGATAAGAACGATCCTGCTGCTCGAGCGATGGTTCGAAAACTTTTGAGGCTGAACATTCTTGGTGCGCTTCGACCGTACTTTGATAACCTCGGTCTAGGCATCACGCATATATTGATCTGGACGTCTGTTCTTCTTCGAGCGTGGTGTGCAGGCCATCGAGATGCAGTCGTCGATTCGGGACTCGTGGGCTGGTTACGAAAAGACGCACTGAACGTGAAGATGCACCAGATGAAAGAGTACGCCGAGCTCTGGAAGCAACTAAACGAGTTCCACGACCGAGTCCGGAATCGGAAGCATCCTGTGCCTGCTTCTCGAGTTGGACGTGTTCGAGGAACGGACGAGGAGAAGGAGTGTGGGAAGCGTGAGTCGGATGTGGTTTTGAGGTGGGAAGAGGCTTGTAGACGGTATAGGGATGCGAGAGGGCAGACGCAGGGTGTTGGAGTTGGGACTGGTCGGAGTTCGTAGTGTTTTTGTTTTGTTAGGACTTTTGGGGGATCTATGGTATGATATGAGTGTATATGCGCGTGGTTGTTCTGTACTTTATGCTTTCCTTGATATGTGTTATGTCGTACAGTACTGCAATGATTCATATGAATTTTGAAGATCTTTCTTTTTTCATTTGTGCCATAGAGTGAGGAAGGTGAGGTACAGTTGCCAAGCTGCCACGAGCCACAAGATATATGGATGTCACGTGAACTTCTGCTCTCTTCCGCCGCGTCAAGAGCAGCGTCCTTTGCCTAAAATCCTCGGAAAATTCTCGACCCGCGACCCGCGACCAAATCTAGTTGACTCTCAGGATAATTCTACATATATGGAAGTGTGCATCTCGCCGACGAGCCTGGCTATTTTCACTTTGGGGTTTCGCCATGAGTCCAGATCTTGTTCCATGAGGATATACAAATTCTTCTGGGATTCGCCAATACCTTGATATATTATTTCAACTAAGCTTCGTGGGTTGTTACTTGGTTTGATCTCTTCGGATGCGTTGACTGGGTGATATCACGGCGTTGGTAGCGATATCATATGATTTGACCTAACTTGACGTCTTGGGCTGGACCATGTGGTATCGAATGATGTTCTACCACCATTTTCATTTTATCAAGCTCTCTAAACTGGTATAATCTATCTGTTAGAATAAGCCAATGGTTTGACCGGTAGAAATCCTACTGGGGCGCTGGTATCTCTTGTGTCTAAACCCTAGTTTTTTGTTGAAGAGTATACGTTCGAGGACAGTGAAGTTTTTCCGATATATCATTACACACCGTGCACCTAGGTATGATTTCAAAAAGAAGAGAGAATATTGGCCGGAAAGAACCTGATTAGGAGTCACCCGCATGAGGGCGCCCGTCAGATCAGCCCGGGGGCGGCGCGATTCGCTGTAGTTCTAGCCCTTCATTTTGAATCTCTATTGAGCTTCGATGGTGGTACTCCCAAACTGGCTCTGTGCTCGAGTTCATGTATGACATGACCTGTCAAGACTGGGTGATTGTAACGTCCTCGGACATGACAGCAATCTCGGTCGTAGCTAGTATATAACAGCTGCAGCTTGGACCTCTTTCACATCAGCTCCTCTCAGCTATTCTCACTCGTTCTTTACTACACTTACCTTGTGTATCCACATTCTCTTCGGATATGTCTTTCCAAACATCCATGTCTCGTTTCGCCATCTTGGCGGTTGTGCTCGTCTCCTTCGGACTCCTCGTTCAAGCTTCGCCAATCGCTGCTCCAGATACCGGCAAGGAGCTAGTAAGCCTTGAGGAGCGCAACAAGAACTGTTACGGTGAATACTGCTATGGAGGGCTCGACCTCGTAACACTGCTGCTACAGCTTGAAGCCGCGATCGAGTATAAGCTTATTCTGCTCGGTAAGTGTTCCACGCGACTTCCTTTGTCAACTAGTCCTGACAGATACATGCGCTGCAAGATGGGTGTTTGAGCGGAGGAGACTACGCTGCTATCATTATGGACATTGAAGGCTTGCTGTTGGCTGCTTGCGGCGCGATCAAGGGCTACAACATCGGATTGCTTGGACTCCTTACCGGCAAGCTCCTCGTCGTTGCGAAGATCTGGTTTGCCATTGCAATCGTAAGTAGTTGCACATTTTAGTCCAATAGTCTGCTAATGACACTTCGACTAGTCCATTGCCACTCACTGCGGCAAGTGGTACGGACACGTCGATTTCGACGTGTTCTGCGGATTGATTGTCAAGATCGATCTCGCTCTCAAGCTGTGCCTGCTTGCGATCATCAACCTTGGTGGGATCTTTGGCGGCTTTTTGGGTATTTGCGTTGGCCTGTAAGTGACTTCCCTCCAATATAGACTAGGCACACGTTGACCAGACCATCCTATGGGAATAGGTTTACCAAAGTGCACATTGCTCTTTTACTGAAGATCAAGTTCTTCTTGTGTCTCGGCGCTCTTGGTGTTCACTACTAAGTAGCCAGATTTCAGCAGCTGTCTGTGAAACACATAACACAGCGCAGATATCTACTGTCTTCTTGCATTGGTCATCTGTCTTGTTCAAATTTCTTAGTCCCGACGAGCAACACGCTTTTGTCTCCTTTTCTCTTCCACTTGTTTTTGTTGTTTCTCCTGCTCCGTTGGTTGCCACTACTCATACCTCTAGTGGTCCTTGCCTGTTCGTCATGTAGTGTGCCGATTTTAGCTCTTCAACTTGTGCTGTGTTAACCTTTGCTTCATTCTCCGAGCTAAAATTGAGTACGTACGATTACCTTGCGTTTGTATGTCAGTACTTCAAAACTGCCGAAACCGAGTTGTCAAGAATCATAATGTAGCTGGATGAGTTGATTTCAATAACTTCATTGCAGTGGTTCCAAACATCCACTAGTCAGAGCCAAGAGTTTAGAGCCGATTTGTGAACATCTCAATCACTTGAACTCAGCTCATCATATCCAAGAACAAAGAATAAAACGTGCCACTTGACTTCTGTAGTCTATCATTTATGCTGGCTTACAATTGATATGATTACCCAAGGAGATATGCTTTCTTTGGTTGCCTAATTCACATAAAACAACTTCAGTCAAGGTGTATGTGCCTCTGAGCTGAAATGCCTGATCTTTGACCGTGTTTCCTGTAGTACAAACCAAATTACGTCAGGTAGTTAGGCCTTTTGTGAACCTTTTCACCACGCTTGTACCGGGTCTTCTTTCTCAAATTTTTCCACGATGACTCAACATGTCATAACCGTATATTCACAACTCTAAGACCGACAAAGGTCGGTTCTACTGAAACCTACGCATACACCCAGCAGAAATAAACTCGATGGTAGTACTAGTGATCGTCACTACGACCCGATCTTCGAATGGAGATCGGGTCTGCACCCTTGGATTCATGTTCTCTTATGGGAGTCTCACCGGCTCGGAGGCCGAATTAGGATTACGTAATGAGCCCTGGCGCATGGAGCTAAGGCATACTTTTCCCCACCACAGCCCTCGTAGTCTTACCTTCACCTATTTATAGACTTCAATTGCTTTTTGATTGAACTGGTACTTCAGGTGACATGAAAAGTTTGCCTGGACCGTCTCCTACCAGCTGCATAACCTGTTATCGGAGGTGAGAATATTATTCGATGCTTTCAAAACGTAAATCAAACCTGATTTGAACAAACTTTGGGCAGAAAGAAAAAGTGTGACAAAGCTCGCCCCTCATGTAAAAGATGCACAGAGAGTAGATATATTTGCCTTGGTTACACCCGCGAAACCCCTCGCACCACATCCTCCGATTCAGCACCTGAACCTGGTTAGTACTCTTATTTGCTTAAGACGTGTAGCCGTCTCACCATATTTCGTCCAAACGATGGGACCAGGCGGCCTTATCACAACCCTCCGATCAAATTCCGTCAGCTCCACTAACGGGGAGAAACCCACCACATTTCTATCACTCTATGATGATGCAGGGGCTGTTATTGGGCGAAATCAAACCGGCTTCGAGATACAAAAAGGCTATGGGATCCCTCCCAGATCAATTTTTCAGCCTCACACGTTGGAGACAACTGCGTGTTTTATCATATCACAGTGTGAGACCCTACGGAGACCATTCATACTCGTTTCTAATGAGATTGTTATTTCAGACGAACCTATGTTCGAAATTGTATCATTCAGGCCAATACATCCTTATAGAAATGTGATACGAAGCCGCTTCGTTTCGCGCATGACATCATCGGACATTACACGCTGGTCAATGTATGTCGGTGCACGGATGTTTCACACTCTCCAACAAAATGGAGAGTATGCGAGCATCGAGAGGTTTATTCCGTGGCTTGATCGATTGGATCGTCTTTGTTTGACATCGAGCAACGACGTGAGTTTGGACGATTTGGTTGGGAGGTTCTCTGCAGCTTTCGAAGTATATCTCCGCATATGTTTGAAATTTGAAGGGCTGTTGACTCCGATTTATGCTAGCTTATCTCTCTTAGATCTATCATCTCTGGTGCAAAACACGGCTATACTCTCCTGCGCCGTATCGCTCCAGTCTTTATGCAGGTCGCGTTTGCGGACCCGATGCTCTGGCCGCGTGATCCCTCTTCTAGTGGAATATCTCTCGCACATATCCTTGCTTCCCCTCTACAAGACCTTGGACGCTTCGTGTTCTTGGATACCGTCTCGAGTCTCACCCTGGGTATCCCTCCCTTGATTGAGTACGACACTTCTATCGCGTTCAATCTGTAAAAGAATTTAGCTATCACACTCACAATTTGGACAGGGTGAATGACTTGTATAAAATGAAGCGCAGAACATGTACCACTACCATTAATCATATATGCCGTAAGAGTCATGAGGTGAATATGCAATCTTTACCAGTCTGAGAATCAGATGAAGATTAGAGTCTATGCAAGGTAATTCTCACACTTACAAACACTATATCATTTGTTTGCCCACTTGATGATAGTTTGCCATAGTTTAACTTGATATGAGCCTATTAAAAGATGTATGCCATGATCATGTAGAGAGTTAAACTGTGACCAGCCAGATTAAACAGAAAAGAATAAAAATATCTGAAAACAGAAACTCAAATGAAAGTACGCCATATATTCCAGTAAATATGCAGATTGAGCAAGAGTGGAAGTGAGGGCTTCTTGTCAAAGAGTGTGCATTGGCAGGATGGAAGCTAAGAGTGTGGGTGGACCGCGTTTTAAGTATGGGTGAGTGCAAAGGAGAAAGTGTGGCCTACACACAAATATGAGCCTACTGAGAGCACACTTTCTCTTCCGTGCGCAATCCAAAGTATGTGCATACAAAGGCTGTCTACCAGAACATTACGACTACTTTGATAAATAACCTCAAAGCAGTACAAACAGAGTATACAATCAAAACATAACAAAACAAACAGCGTATTAGTCAGGGCACAGGCGCACCACGAGAAAAGACAGTGTAGGGACCGAGACACGTATTATCGGTGGAAAAATGAAAGACAGAATATACAAGAAAGTAGAAGTGGAGTACGAGTTTCGATACCAACACGGAACACGTGGCTGGGCTCAGTCAAGCTGGGATAGCTTAGCTGTCACTTCCTCGATGATCCACTCATCCTTCCCAATGAACCATTCACGGCATTGCTCCTTAACACGCCGCACACAGCCTTGAAACATGTTGTCCATAAGTTGAGAAATGAGATCATCTGTCTCCAATACGGCCAAAAGGGCAGTATCAGAGAGTGCACCGCTAGGACGAATCAAATACCGATTAAGAAGCAAGCAGATATCCTTCCAGTAGGACAGACATTTCACCTGATCACGACATCCAACAGCATGAGTGATCAAAAGAGTTGGGAGCTTGACGCTAATGCTAGTACGGTGCTCGAATAGTCGGACATGCAACTGATGGATCAAACAAGCACTCTGATGGCCGATGAGCACAGAGTCGTCAGGTGAGATGGAGGAGAGTTGTACGATCAGATTTGCGGCACGGCCAACCCAATCTTTGAACCGGAAGCGACGCCCAAGAGAAAGTTGGAGGGGGGGAGACAGTCCGATGGTTTCGAGAGCAGCCTTTGCCTTGTAAACCGCCCCAGGTACCTGATATTTGCTGCCAATAGAGAGGAGGCTGACGTTCTCAGAACAATTCAATTCCTTGGGGACTGTATCGTAACTTGTTTATGTGTTAGCATAATGTGAATCCAACACCGGTATGGACTTACTGTGCAACATACATATGCTGAAAAAGCATGTTCCACTCCTCTGGGGTACCGTGGGGCTCTAAGGGAAGGGGGCAAATGATACTTGAACCTTCTGGTAGGGGTACGTCCTTCGTCGACGCGTTACGAGATACTGGGCCAGGCCCGATCATTCCTTGGAAAACGGGAGACATTCTAGCAAGAAGATGCTGGTGTACAGGGAAGATCTCGTTGCCCAACTTTAGAAATCTTGTCAGTACAGTGAGGCTTCATTGCCTAGTATAGTACGTACAGAGACCCAGAAAACTTTGTCGTCAGGGTGAGCATAGTTCCGATGGCTGGGGTTGATCAAGACAACAGAAGCGACGACACCAGTATTCACTGGGGCTCCCTGGGAGACAGAGGGTGAAAAGAATGACATGTGGGGATTATGAATTGAACAAAGCAATAGAAGAACAGGGAATGGAATGTTGCTAGATGAGGGAGGAGGGAACAGGACACGTAGGTGCAAAATGAACAAGGCAGCTCGGAAAAACGCGAAACAAGCATGAAGATACAAACCAAAACAAACCACGCGGCAAATGGGTTGCGTCAACAAAGTTATGAAAGTGCTCATTCAAGACAGAAGCTCATTAAATGCAAAGCTCGCGCCCAAAGAACTGCCCTAGGGAACCAGACAGAGTTAGGTAGCGAAACATCTATTTCGCCACGCTTCCTGTTACCAGCTCGAATTGTCTCAATCTCAGGGTAAACTTGCTCCTCCCACTCATTTGGCTGAACACCATATCCTCCAGGTACGTACTCATCATTGCAGGCCTCCTGTAGAGCTGACCAGAAGGAGTCCTCTGCATCCATATCGGGAAATGGGTTGTGGTGGCGTGGAACTTTGATTGGGGGGTGGCGGACGTGGTTCTTCTGCTGTGTTGCAAGCTGCTCTTGAATAAAGCTGAGTGTGGCCAGCTCTGCTTCTGACAGATGAGAAAAGTCTTCATTATCCCCGTCCATATTGTCAAATTGACCATTGGCTGGTTGATAAAGTTGGTCTTCATCGGATCTTCCAGCTCCTGATGTGGAGGTTTGAGGATGGTGTATATCGCCGTCTGTGCCGTAAAATTGTTGCAGAAGGTCAATGTCTAGATTGTCGCTGCCATGCTCTAGGAATTCTCCAGATGATATCTGACTGAGTAATCTCATGTCCTAATATAAACTTGTTAGCTGTTTATGAAAGAAATATAACCTAGGTACGCACACTAGGGGTTTGGTCATGGGTCCTTGGTCCGCTGACACTGTGATGATTCCACTCGAGCTGAAACTGCTCGCAATCCTGGTTGATGTCCTCTAAGAATAACTCGTGGAGAAGCCAAAGATGCTCTGGGCGCTCAACCTGCAAGCCGTGCATTGCCTCCAATCTTGAGAAGAAAGCTCGCCAAAGTCGAAGGATTTGTATACCAACGTCCACCCAGAGACGTTCAATGCGCTGGTTGTTAGTTGAACTGGAAGAACGTTGCCATCAGGAGGAGAGAGTAGAGTGAATAATCACTTACGATCCCCAAAGGAATGATCCACGATTGGATCCTTTGTTCATGATCATATATAGCGCCACCAATATGTTTTCTCCTCCCCTATCACCTCGACAGCGACTAGGACAAGTAAAGCCCATCACTGCGGACAAAAACAATTCCAGCACAGAACTAGACCTGTTATTGTTTATTGCTCTAAGTCCCGTAATCTGCCAGCAAGGGGTCAAGTCTTGGTTTCAATTACGGAGTCCAGGATGTGGCAAAACTCACATTCCGGTCAAAACCATCAATGATCCCATGAACCACTACTCCCCAACGAATTAACTTATGGTGACCATCAATATGCCACAAGTGATTAGGCCCTGGTACTGAGTACTCCCTGCGCTTCACCGCCTTTCGCTTTCGGAGCTGTGATCCTGCCCCGTCCACACGCTTGAGAGATTCTTGCACTCGAGTTTTTTGCATTCGGAAGCCTTGACTGCTCAGGTGAGCCTGCATGAATCGTGAACCTGCGGTAGGGCGAGTCTCCTTATACTGGGCAACTAGTTCATCCAGTTCCGTGTCGGACATGGTAGAATAAGATCGAGTGATTCCGTACTTCTTCATGTTTGCATAAACTGTAGGGCGGGAGCACTTTAGAGCCTTAGCTAGACGCGTGATGTTGATTTTTCGATGGGGAGCCAGTGCGTCGCCTAAGAGTTCTTGGTCAACAGTGATACTGGGTTGCCCCCGGCGGCCGGTCGTTTCTCTAGCAATATAATTAGATGTCGATGGACCTATTCCTAAACTGCACGAACATGATTGAGCTTGTCACAGAAAACACCTAGTCAAGTTTTTCTCACCTGTCTTGTAAGGCTTCCATTGCTAGGTCAAGCCGAGCAAACAGGTCCGCCAGAAGGTCCAGTCCTAGATCTATAAAATCTTTCGGCAAACCCCCAGACTCTAGACTGAGCCAGAGTGGAACTAGGTCGGTTTCAATTGAATGATAAAGTGTTCGTAGCCTCCCAGAGTTTCCGTTATCAAGACGCAAATAGTTCTGGTAAGACTGGTATTTATCTGCGACAAGCTGAAACCCTGAAATAATGTTTGCTGGCCAGGATATCAACGGAGGTGGGGGAGGAGGTAGCTGCAGAAAACTGTTTAGAGAAGCAGGTGGAGTCATCGTAAGTATACTAGGAGGGTTGAAAGACGCTTTGAGCTGGGACACTGAACGGCTAACCGCTAGTCACGTGTTTTTCCAAAGGAGGCAGTGCACCAAGAGCATACATTAAAGTATCTACTACGACAGTCAAGTAGGAGAACCCAACCTCTGGAGATCCACCCAGCCGTTTCGCTTATCCTTCCAGTGCTTGATAGACTGGTCAGAGGTTAGAACTAGAGAAAGGCGCTGTCCAGAAAAATGTAAGTTGAAATGAACATCTCTTTTCGACGGAATTGCCACAAAATGACCGTGCTCAAGAGGAACCACCCCCCCAGGCTCATGGAGACAAAGCCCCCCTCCTTTGAACTCTCCCAGAGCCACAACAACGCAAATAGAATCAATCATGTCGGAGGTGTCTCGATGGCCCAACGTCGCTGGCTGGATGTTGATTACCGTCATGCAAAAAGGGGCACTTCCAAGATGATAACTGGGCCCAAGCGAGGAGTACAAATCTTCATGTTTTGCCATGAGGTCTGGAAGGTGTGCCTGTAGCTATACTAGAGGTTAGTTTTGTGACATTGTTTGAGTCGGCCAACTGCGCACCTTGATCAATATTGGTTGGGTAAGCTCCCAAATAGCGTCGTTAAGATCCTGATTAGGGCACTGATAGAAGTGCTGAGGATGGCGATCGTCTGCGTGAACTACAGCTCCACGATCGTTGTAGGGTTGACTCTGAACAATATCTGCTAACGCTTGGCGTGGTTCAAGCTCTGAGTCAACTCCCTCCCCCTAGACCGCTTGCCTCTTAGTAAATGAAGATATTTCTAAGAAGTGTCACTTACGTTTATCCCCATCTTATTCCAAAACCCCATGTGAACTGCATTAAAGACACGCTCATCGCCAGCCGTAGCTGAATCAACCTGTTCATCTTGAAGATTAATCGAGTCTTTGATTCGAATCAAACTGAGTTTCTTGACATTGTCAGGTATTGTGTCACAACTTCCTCGAAAGAATATCAAACTCTTCTGGGATCCATGTTTTCCATAAGCCAGAATGTCACGACTGATAGATTGATTTGTGAGTTTACTGAAACAAAGAGAGAGAGCGATGAAAAGCTCACTTGGCTACCAGTGTAGTGGGTACCCATACATATCCATTCTCACCTCGTGTACCGTCTTCGAGGTTTTTTTGAAACTACGACACCAGTTAGACGAGTACAACGAGATATAAATTGTAGCGTACTAAGTGTGCCATCTCTTCCACTGTTTTGGGTCGCAACCCCGCTTCCGCCTGGATTCTTGCATTTCGAGTCCACTCAACAGGATCATCCTTCAATGCCTGAGGAACAGACCTGTTGGCCTCTAGGTCCGGGTCAAAATTAGTTGAAATGTAAAAAACCTCAGACTCAGGAGATGTCGAAGGAAGAGAGGGCTGGGTTGAAAGATTAAAAGACCACATGGCTGTTCGCGGAATTAAATCGTGATCGTGAGCAGGATAGCTAGTGAAAAAGACTCAGTAGGAGAAAGGTCTAGTTGGAATGGATTGAAGCCTTACTTTGACATGCAAAGGTTTCGAATGAAAGCATCATCTTCAGGCAGGTTCACACCAAATTTACGACCACCAATCTCTACCCCATCGCGAAAAGTTGATAGCATGTATCGGTGGTAGCCTACTACGTCTGTAGCAATCAAGGTTCGCAAAGACACTGGAAAAAACAAGTTTAAGTTGAAGGTAGCTGACAATAACTTGTTTACGCAGCACTTACTTGGTATGACTCTGCTTGAATGCGGATCTCGCAGGAGATTTTCTATTTTGATGCGATCCTCCACTAGAACTCGGTCAATGAGAGTGCTCATTGTGGCAACGGATACCGCCGAAAGAGCATGAACGGAAGCTAAGAAACAATTACTTTAACTTGTAGTGGATATAAATTAGACGTAAAAGACTTACTGGCATACATAAGACGCAACAGCGTGTATCCTGCGTTTTGCCAGTGAGAAAACGTAGGATATGTCACGTCCGATATGGAGAGTATGTTGTACACCTCCTTCACCGACAAAGCCTTACCCAAGGCTTGAGACATCCTAGGGACGGTATTAGAGTTTATGTTAGTTACACATGAGAAATAACGATGTGTACTCACCGGCATGTCCAAATTGTAACTTCTACCAAATGTATAAATTTCTGATACACTAAGCATTCAGCACTGTGCATAGACTTAGCGCATCTGCTAGCGTATAACTGTCCTTGTTGCTTTAGCCAATCAAGCGAGCAAGCTAGGGAAGAGGACGGGGACACGTTGGAAGACTCTGGGAGTTGTTCGATGGGGGAAATAGATGAACTGAGATCAAGTAAAAGCTGGTTGTTTTGTTGAGTAAAGAAGCGAGTCACGTGTAGTGAACGGTCAATACGAGGAGCTAGGGATGCGCCAGCCAACGAGCGAAGGAACGTAGCCACTCGAGGATTATCAGCTTCAAGGCGAATCTGACGAGAATCAATAAGGGCAGATCTCCCACCCCTGGCGCAGTGGCCTGGGTAAGTCTAGTCAGCCTATATGCGTGCAAGAGAAAAGTTCAAAAGTGCTAACCTTTGCTCGACTTATTCGTAATTGATTTTGGTGCTGGTGAGTTTGAGATTGAATCTTCCAAGGGGTTTGAGGCGGAGTCTGTGTGACTTCTATTTTGATTGCTGGAAGAACTATATAGCGCGGCATCTGCTTTTGGTGAGTAAAACTGTCCTGGCAAATATTAAGCGCTTACCTTTTGTTGGGCGAGCCCGCTTCCTCTTCGGCTCGTCTTCCATCTCTTCTAACCAATCCGCATCAAACTCAAAATCTGTAAGCAAACTCTTTATAATGTCGAGTTTCGATTGGAATTGCGCAGTCGCAACGTCTGCGCGCGTCAGTAGCGCTGTCGGATAATCAGTCACCGTGTTGATGCAATCTTTAAGTTGGGTATGAAGGAAGAATTTATTCTTTGACTTCGATGTTCCGAGACCAAAAATAGCGCAGTGCGCACGCCACCAGTTCTTGGAGCTAAAGGAACATGTCTTGAGCCATGAGGATTCGGTCAAAAAGATGAAAGTCTTGCTTACGGGCCCTCGTTCACCGACTGCAAATTGAAGCGGGCTACTACTAGCTTCAGTTCAGAAAAAGGAGCAATACGCTCAACTTTTCCTTCTTCTATCCACATAAGTCCTCGGGCATCGCAGGCAAAGTTTCCGCCAAGTGAGAGGGGCGCAATATCGAATCGAGCTCCGAAGTCAATCTTTGCCGCGCCAGTGTTGACAGCCCGAATGGGCACAGGCTCGGTTTCCTTTTTTCTACCAGCCATTCTTGCTAAATATCCAGTTTAATACGCATTTGAACTAGCTCGAGTTTGTTTGGGCGCTGCTCACCCCAGTCCGAGGATCTCGGCGCTTCGACTCTCGGGTGAGCCTATTCTACTAGTCGAATTGCGCTCACGTCGTCGTGGGGACCTCCTTAAGCTGTCCAGGTGCTACGCAGCACGTCGAATGGATTCTGTGAGTGAAATAATCCTCTCTGGCTTATATAACTCACAATACTGATAGGTTCAATCGGAAAACACGGGCACGCGCAAGTCTTGTCAAGCAGAAAACGGGGAGTTTAGTTTGGAAAAAATGGAGTTACGAGTGAGTGAGTTATGTTCAGCCCAATAAGGATTGAAAAATCGAATTCTTAGGGACTAGCTAAGTACAGCTCTACTCGGTTGCTGGTTAGTGTTGGATCGCGCAAAAGAGGAAACCGCGGGATTCGGCGCTTCGAGCCTCGGATGAGCCCATTTTACTATGCATCTCAGGCTCACCATCTTGCCTTCGGACTCGAAATCTATTGGCCTCTCCCCATTTCGTGGTGCAGCATAGCGTTCGATTCAACAAACTACGATCGATCAACGACGATCCAGGCGTTGACCTTACGATTGGCCCACACCTACCGGTTTAGGCCATATGATGATCGCACGAGTAGTGACGTCATACAACGAGGTTTTTTCCTTAGGTCAGTTCCTCAACTGGTTGCAAACTTGCTTTCCGTATTAACCGGTATATTTACGTTGTAGACGGCCATAGATTCGAGCAGGTGAAGCACCCGACACTTCGTAGGTCAGCAGAGTGTGGAGGGAAAGCGCATTCCGTTTGGGTTCAAGCATCGCACGCTGCCGCATTTCAACAAGGACGATTATTGTGCCGAGTCGCGCGGGTTCGTCGAAAATTCCTATCTCCGTGGTTTGACGCCCCAAGAGTTCTTCTTCCACGCCATGGCTGGTCGTGAAGGTCTCATCGATACTGCGGTCAAGACTGCCGAGACTGGGTATATCCAACGTCGTCTGGTCAAGGCTATGGAGGACATCGCGGTCTGCTACGATGGCACCGTCCGCAACTCGCTTGGTGATATTGTCCAGTTTGCCTATGGCGAGGACGGCATGGACGGAGCGCCCATCGAGCGCCAGAGTGTCGAGCCTTATCGTCTGTCCCACCGCGCTTTCGATCGCAAGTACCGCGTCGACGTGCTCGAAGCGGGCAGTGGTTTCTCCCAGGGCACGCTCCAAGTCGGGATCGACGGGACGTCTCCCGAGCTCCAGTACAAGCTCGACAAGGAGTTTGCTCAACTCACCGAGGACCGTCGCATGCTGCGCGAGTTTATCTTCAGGATCCTCGATCCCAACCAACCTCATTATCTCCCTGTCAATCTCCGTCGTATCATTGAAAACGCGCAACAAAATTTCCGTATCGATCGTCGCAAGCTAAGCGATCTCGAGCCCGCGTACATTATGGACGAGATGGCTGCGTTGACCAGTCGCTTGGTCGTCGTGCGAGGCAGTGACCCGATCAGTGTGGAGGCACAGGCCAATGCGACCATGTTCTTCAACATGCACCTTCGGTCGACGTTTGCGACACGCCCAGTCTTGGAGGAGTTGCATCTCAATCGAGACCAAGTTCAACGCGTCGGTTGTTAATCCTGGCGAGATGTGCGGTACGCTCGCGGCGCAATCTGTCGGAGAACCGGCGACCCAGATGACGCTCAACACCTTCCATTATGCCGGTGTGTCGAGTAAGAACGTAACTCTCGGTGTCCCGCGTCTCAAAGAGATCATCAACGTTGCAACGAACATCAAGACGCCGTCGCTTACCGTCTACCTCCAACCCCAGTATGGGAGGGACCAGAACCTGGCCAAGCTCGTCCAGACCGAGCTCGCGCACACTACTTTGCGTACGATTACCGCTGCTACGGAGATTATCTATGACCCAGACCCAACGAACACCATTATTGACTAGGATCGTGACTTTGTCGAGACGTTCTTTGCTATTCCCGATGACAACGAGCGCACACTGTCGCAGCAGTCGCCATGGATCCTTCGTATCGAGCTTGACCGCGCTAAGGTGCTAGACAAGAAGCTTGACATGAGTTACATCGCGGACCGCATCGAACAGGCGTTTTATCCCGATATGAAGGTCATCCCGTCTGATGACAACTCCGAAAAGCTTATTTTGCGTTGCCGCCCGATCGTTGTGAGCGACAAGGAGGATGAGGCTATGGACCATTCCGAAGAGGACATTTTCATTCGCCAGATTGAGCACAACATGCTCGACTCGGTCACTCTTCGTGGTATCAAGGGCATCCGCCGCGTCTTCATGATTGAGCACGACAAGCCAACGATCGAGGCCAACGGCGACCTCCAGCCACGTGCGACGAAGGAGTGGGTCTTGGAATCAGACGGAGTCAACCTCAAAAACGTCTT
>JAYRCO010000244.1:0-35504 GCA_037042815.1 Ceratobasidium papillatum | reverse complement strand
TATTTAACTGGGTTGTTTTCATATTCATCACTAGTACCAATAACACACCAAGTCGTGTATACGTGCGTCATATATAATGCTCTCCTTGCCTACCCGCCTGTCCAACTTCAATGTACCATATCTGTCGTCTTAATGTGAAGTCCAGGGTGCGAGCGCAAAACCAAATCCAATGAGACCAATCATGTGCGTAAGCCAAATTGCTGTAGTCGGAATTAGCAAGGAATAAGACAGAGAGGGAAATCGTATTCTTACGAATTTTATGGTTCGGATGAGCACGGACGTCTTGCTTTATGGCTGGCATACCCATAATATTACAAAACGTATGCGCAAATGTGGGGGCCATCACCGAGCCTGTCAAACGCACCGATTTTAGCCCATCTGTTCGGCTCGCTCAAGGTATGTATGGTCCAAACTCACCTGTACGAACAAACAAAAAAGACGCATACCATCCGAACAGTGTCGTGTACGCGAGCTGTATGGCTATTCGCTTGTCAGAATATATGTGACCAGGAAAATACGGTAGAAGGACACACTAGAGATGATTACTGCCTTTTGCAAGGCCTTCTTTGTTCGGCCGAGGCGGTTGAATTGTTCATTGGCGTGATGAATGTGCGCTTAAATGATAGCTATGAGTTTGAGCCAATGATGAAAGAGCGGGCTGGGGACATACCTATCCCAAACCATAGTGGAGTCAAAAAGACTATCTTCTTGGTTCCAATTCCAGCAAGCTGAGCTGCACCGATCACACACGAGCGGAACACGAGCTCTTCTGTTAAGGGAGACTATGAATCAAGCCAGTCAAAATACGTAAAACAGCATAGAAGGCCTAAGACGAACCGCAAAGAAATTCCTAATGCCTGTCCAGCTGGTAAACTTGTCGACCACATCGTGTTGGTACGACCAATCGGACATGAAGGGCAGAGCTTTGTCGAGCCATGCTGAATAGAGTGGGCCGAGGTAGAGAAGGGGTGTAAGGAGGAGTGGACGAAGGACCGGAGAAGGTACGACGAGACCAAGGATTTTTGCAGTTGGCTGAATAGCATCCCATATTGTCTGGTCGAAGTTGATATTTAGAACATTTATTGTATTTAGAACACGTGTGTTTCAGCTCACCGGTATGTCGCTCGCTTTCCACACTACCACACCAAGACCCACCATGCTCCCAACTGTACTGACACTGACCGCGGTGAGCCTTGCTTTAATCACGTCTGGGTCATCCCGCGACTTGGTCAACGTCGATCCTCCGAGCCGCGCACTCTGCAGCGCGTATATAGAGCCCACATAAGACCCAGCGAAAAACCCAGATGCAAGAACAAACTGAGAGGTCGTGAGCAGAGCCATTACAGCGTACAAATATTTTAAAAGCGAGGGTGACGCGTTTGGCGATAGATCAACTTATGTACACGCACAAACAGGTGGTTGGCAAGTTTATGAGCCATTGTCTCAGTCGTAGATGCGAATAGACATAAGCGCCCAAACACGGGCTCTCCCGCTCACGTGGCAAGCAAACGTCCCCCGCCCTCGGTCTTGGAAGGCGCCCGATGTAAATCGGGTGAATTGATTTCCTTTTGTCCTCGTTCGTTTCGATTTAGGAAAATTCTTTGACTCACAAGAAGGTTGGACGCTTGGTGGGTGGCGTGGTCTGTGAATTGGGTATCGCAGGCGTAGGTAGAGGGGTGGGTGGAACTGGCTGAATCGGTAGCTTTGCACTCAAGTTCGAGAGATCTTGGGCAACAGCTAGAACAATGCACATCAGTGTAGCTCCTATAACCTAAGTCTACGACAGTACACTTACCAGTATCCCACTCTCTCCTCGCAATCTCCAAGCTCTCATCTTCCTTTACTTTGCGTCCAAACACAACCTCTCTCCACGGTGTATCTCCTACTTGCCCTCCATCCTCCCCGCCCCTCGCAAGCCTCAACAACCTTCCAACTTCCTCCTCGCTAACATTCTCTCCAGCCTTTAAGCGAGCAATTAAAGACTCAAGGATCGTGGTATGTGCCGTGAGACGATCATGTTCGGCCGTGCTCGTGCGTCGGTGTATAACTCCGCGAAACGCAAACGAGGTAAGGAGAGTTGCCCCAATGAAGCTCGAAGTGTATCGCGTGAATGCGGAGAGGGGCGGCATCTTGTCGGCGTGTGTGTGGGGAGATTAGGATATTGGGGTTGTTCAAACTGTCAAACAGCAGTTCAGCTTATTCTCCGGTCGTCGCCTCTTCCAAGAACGAATTTACCAATCTCACCAATAATCATCCGAAAAAGTCAACTCGATGACCAGGCGAAGACCGGAGAAAAGATGGCTTATCAATCTTAATCTTATCTACCCCGCGACAAGCGATAATCTTTCGCTACGAAAAGCACAAAAGCAATCGACGGCTGTACCGTATCAAGTTCTGGACTTTGCGGACGGAAAGGACAGCAAAGCACGATATCTAGTCCCGATCTTGAACGGTGTTGTAGGTCATGATCCGTTCACGCGCATACGAACGGTGAAATGTATGAAGGGTTGAAATTCTTCTATTCATGTGGTTGGCATTTTGTCCATGAGGTACAGCAAAGTGTAATACAAATAACAAGCGATCATCAAAGCAAAAAGTACGAAGAGCATGCACGCATATAGCTATACAAAAGAAGAGATTTGCAAATATGTTGTTAAGTTACAGTACGTGCGAGGCGAGGTTCATGAGAGCGGTGGACATTAGAATGTTAAATTAACCAACTAAAAAATCTATAGTACATGAACGAGAACATGAGTATACAATGTTCGGAAGACCATCATGCACCAAAAATACACTAACCATTTCATCGAAAAAGGTGACCCAGCGAATGAAAAGTTCAAACAAGATTGAAGTTCGTGTACAATTGTCGAAGAAACCTAAGCACGTCCAGCCCAAAGTCGATGTCCGAGTGCAATAGCCACTGTCCTTTCACATCGTCCGACTTCGATTGGCGTCAAGCCGCTAATCTTGCTCCATGCCTTGTTCGTCCAGGTCTTGTCGAGATGAAACTTGTGAGCAAGAACCATGGCAGCTAGTAACACCCTTCTCGGATCCATTAATGCCGACGAGTGTGTAGGAGTACCAGCAGCGGGAGTCGAAGATATTTGAATAGGCGGCATACCAACCGAAGTGGAAGGCGTAATAAGGCTCGCGGGAAGTGGAGCGGGTAATGCGGAATAAGGAGGCGGGAGGTTATTATCCGGTGTCTCTAGCCGCGGGGCCGAGACCGAGTATGGCGGCATCCCTCCAGCTCCTGTCAATGGCGTATACGCATGACTGTGAGTCTGCCGCAGCCGTGCTTCGGCCGCCGCTCGCAACTCTGACTGCACCGCATCCGTAAGGCTGACTAGGTACGCAACCGCGAGCTGACAGACTGCACGAGGCGGACGTGTGCGTTCGAGAAGGCGCTCAACGAACCAGCGCATGTGGTTGGGTTTCGCAATTTGGTGGGGGTGGGTAAGAGCCAACGCTGTAGAGGGTGTGGTTCGGGTGGCGGATTGGGAGAAGGGGGCTGGTTGATGGGAAAAGTTCTGTGGGACAACGAATGTACGACCGCCTGAGATGAGGAGGGGCGAACAGTATATGAGCGAGAGGATGCCAATCATCACATCTAGTTTGGTCGTTAGATTCCAATCAGCGTTCAGGGTGTTAGTAGAGTGCTTACCTATAAAGTCATCCGTATATTCGTACTTCTTAGAATTCTTCGAGTCTACGTTCTTCTCGTGGCTTTCCTCCACATCCTTTATATCCTGAGATTCCTCTAGTACCTCCTCTATGGTAGGCGCCGACTTGTGTCCGGTAGAAGGACCGCTCTCGGGTGTGAGGCGGGGGGAGAGGGGGAGTGTATATTCGGGAGTAGCACTCGAGTGGAAGGAGTTTCGTTTAATTGTTGGAGGGGCAGATCGAGAACCGCAAGAGTACGGATTCCAGCGAGTTGGCTTTCGAGTGGATCGAATGCAACTTGGAGGAGAAGTTGGCAGCGGATCGGTGTTCGGAGCGTGAGTAGTCTGCATGTGTGTCGTGGTGGGTGTTTGGAAGGTGTTGAGGGTGGCTTTGGTAGTTATATATCAGGTGGCTATGAACGCGTGTGCGGTCCTCTTTATACGCAAGCGAAAAGGAGTATGAGTCAAGGGTCCGATCTAGTCAAGTCTTGCGACTTTTGTACCCGAGTGACTGCGGTACGGCCAAATTACGTGGTCCAAGCTAAAGTGGAAAGTTCGGGGCGGGAGTGGCAAGTGCTAGGACCAAGGAGGGCTGTCCGGGAATGGCAGATGCGCACAGGACCTCTAGTCAGAGCAGGGGGATGTAAGCGGACATAAAAGCCGTGGACGGGGCGTTTTATATGTGCCATGGCCGGGGAAGCTGACTCCCTCGATGGATGCTTAGGATCGTGCGTTAGTCTTCCGGGTTTGACTCGGCCGCGCGGGTGGGGTGTTGACCGCCTTATCCCGAGTTTTTCGTCAGCACCGCAAGCCGCCGGCAAGCGAGAAACCAGGCCCCCGAAACACCGCTTATAGGGTCTATCCGGCTCCCGACGCAAAGCCTCCCGCGATTCAAGCCATACGCGGCAGATAGAATGTGCTGGAAATTGCAGGAAACATCGTGCAAGAAGAAAAGTGGAGTCAGAAAGTTTTACGAGGCTCCACTGACCCGATACTAACCCTAGGAGATGATCCGAAATGTGGAGCTAATTAAGCATAGCCACCTAAAAAGCCTATACCACGTGATACATCGGACCCCGGACACATGTCCGGCTGAGTGACCCTCCACCAGTTATTACCAAGCAGTTGACTGAGCAGCGAGTACGCTTGACGGGTGCTGAGTATCCGCCGGTGGACAGGTCGTTGTCATCGAGGCAGAACATCGAGACGAGATAGGTGGAGGCCCAGGGTGAATTGTTGTCAGGAGACCAGCTTTGATAGCATGTTGTCGAGACCCGAGTCTGGTTATCCTTCCCCCCTCGGGTGCGGCTAGAACGCCCACAGAGATACACAGATATGAGGGCTAGGAAACAGGGTTACTATTGTATTGCAGCACGGGCAAAGCATGGTTGCGCAACAGACGGTGTGTCAGAAAAGGAGGGGTGTGCATGTAGGGAGGTGGTTGAAACAAAGCCAGTGGCGGACAGCACCGCCACACTGTTAGCAAAACACAGACACAACGCGCTGCTGCCCAGTTCAGGGTGCGTTACGTGTCTGGTTGCTAGAAGTTGCTTCAAGCCGTCACCAGTGCAGCTGATTGTTCCTCTTCCGGCAGTGATCGCAAAGACCCGACGAGCGATCGAAGTGCAAACAATAGAGCCGCATTGTCTTGGACTCGGTCCCACCCATTGATCCTAGGCCGTCCAATGACCATCACCATGCCCCAGGTTGCCTATACGCTCGACTGCTTGTTCTCCAAGCTCATTGTGTTCTTCTTCAATGGGCACTCTAATCTTTCAGCGCGGTCCACCCGTCACTATGAGATTCGACGCCTGACTATAAGTCTCCCCGACGCCATCTTCCGAGCACTCAGCCTGCGAACCACCCCCTTGTCGCCCGCCCCTTCTTCCCGCCCCTTGGATTACGTTTTGTTGTGCGTCGGCTCCGCGCCCCCAGCCAGCCCGCTTGTATTAGTAAAGAAACATGGCCCCGACCAAGCCTCAATGCCAGTCTTGTCAGTCGCACACAGACCCGACGCTCTCTGGAAGAGATGCCGAGTCATTCATCAGTAAATATACCTCTGCCCAGTGCCATGCATTGACCTAACAGACAAACAACAGATCACGCCTGTGTCGTCCTCCGTTCAATATACGGCATCACATCTGACAACCGCCCAGACCCACGTCTATGCGCCGCCCCTCCACCTCAACTCGTGCCTCGCACTCAAGGCTTATACTTTCCCGAGCCGCTTCAGACTCGACAGCCAACAGTGTCATGGTACATCGCAAACCTGTCGTACTACGCCCGCGCCTCTGCCGGTGTCTTTCACACAGCTATAACCTATCTCGAGCGCGCCCAAACACGCTTCAAACCCATCCACGCAGACCCACGCACGGCGTTTGTCGCCGCTCTGGTGCTGGCCCACCGATTCCTTGAAGATGGATCGTACAAAACTGATACGTGGGCACGCCTGAGCGGGACCTCGGCTAGGATGATCTCGGCATGTGTCGAAGCAATGTTTGACGCTCTCGAGCATCGACTTTGGATCGGGCCCTTGCCGAGTCCGTCGCAGACTGGCATGTTTTCGATGCGCGAGGGGACTATTTTTTGTGAAGAGATGATCGGTGGCCAGCGACGGTGTTCATTGCCGAGTCTTTCGGTGCTGTACGGTGCATGCAGGAATGATCGGGCATTTGGAGACCCACAAAGCATACCAGTGGGAGCTCCCATCGCAGAGGTCGCCGGCCCGTCAACGACGACTACCAGCGTGGCTGTCCAAACCGTCATCAAGGCCGTTCAAGGTCTACCATCCCCGCCCGATTCACCGTCATCGGCTTCGGGCACACCTCCTCTCACCCGCGCGACCTCGACTCAACCTATCCCCCCTACGATGGCAATGCCGATGCCCGAGGTCGAAGCTTCTAACCCTGCTTCTACTTCTGTTTCTGTTTACATTTCTGGCAACTTCAACTACGCCGAATGGCAAGCAGGAGGCCAAATGAGCGCTGGGTCATACGAACGATCTACCGTATCCCTTCCCCCTCCTCCCGCACCACACCCAAGCATCCAACACCCAATCCCACAACACCGTCTTCCCCCTCCACCACTACGCGTCGTCCCCCGTATCGTACAGCCAGACGAGTCCCCTGTATTCGACGCTGCACAGTGGTGTGCTCCTGAAGCCGAGCCTCGATTGGACACATCCGAGTCTATGGACGTGGACGTTAGCCCACCAAGTACGCCTTCAGACTCTGATACATTCAACCCTCTCGTCTGGGCTGCCCAAGGTGCACTCATAACACCAGCTCCTACCCTCCAAATTGGCGAAAAAGGTGTACGATATCCGAATGCGACGCTCATGCCCCCTGCCATGCTCGACCCCATGTTCCACGGCCGACGACACTCGCGTTAATCCACTCTTCCAATACTTCCTCGTGTACCTCCCACGCGCATTTCCCTATACTCCGTCGCGCATCCTCCACCCCCTCCAAGTTTTCTTATTGTCTCTCACCAGCAATTGCATATACCGCGCAATATTTATCGTTGTTTACGTTTCATCCTGTCATCGTGTCTATTCTTCTCCATCGTCTCACTGTCTCTTCTCACTCGGACGCATGTTTTGTAACCTTGATTGTAAATTAGGACCTGGATCTCTCTGCGGTGATATGAATAGGATAGGAGTTTGTACCTGAATGTCTCGCTTGATTTGAGTTAGGCCGACGCACGTTATTTGGGCATGTTTGGAAAATTGGTGTCGTGGGCTCAGCTGTGCCAACAGTGCACAATGAACGACTGGGTTCGTAGGTCCAGGTATGTGGCGAGCATGTGGGCCTGCATAGGGATTGATTCGGACTTCTAGACCGATGTGTCCTGTTCAGATGTCCTGCTCGAGCCGTTCATGCGCTCGTACCTAGTCTCTCACGCGAAGTAACGGGAGTATATCTCGAAAAGTATGAGTTGGGTCATAGTGCATACATCGGAGTATGCACAACGCCGGAGGTACACTTGGCGACTCGGCATGCAACATTCAATCATAATATTTGTCAACATGAGTCGGGCGTCTTTGGAATGGTCTTGCTGGCTGTGCCTAGGTTCCTAGCTCTTGAGCCTGAGTAACGTACAGCTCTCCTAATCTTCTGATTTATCTTCGTCTGTCAGCTTGATATGAATCGTACCTATACAATTAGTTGTGGAATCATCTTTGACAAGCGAGCCAATTGTGACTCGCCGAAAATGCTGCACAGGTTATTGAGTTTTGTAGTGCTAACGGCAGAGTCACGCAGCCCATTCATACACACCATAGCATAGCCATTTTTGCTACACTGACACTATGTGACTTGTCAGTCTACTCTAGCCTACAGATAAACACAAGAGTCATGTAGATGTATGCGTTTGAACGCTATATTGCTTGGTGACTTCCATGTTAGGTTTGAGTGTATCGGTAAACACAGCCGTCCGTCTGTCCATGCTAAGTAAACAATATTCAATACGAGGAGACACATTGAAGTTTACTTATCACTCTCAAACCCGATGGGTACTCGTTGATCAACGAGTGGGCAAGGATGTCCTGAACGAGAGGCGCCTACAGGATCATATCAGCTCCAAACACCTGGACAAATTAATTCATAAAAACAGGTATTGTAGTCACAAGGATTCGGCTCACCTCGAGTACCAATATCATCTCCCGCCCTTCTCGCTTCATCAAGTTGCAGAGAATTTTGCATCAAGACAAATGGCGTAAGCTTATTGTTTATCGCAGAAATAGTCCTACATAACATAAAATAGGCACACACCTCAGCTGATGCGCCGATATAGCGTGCATAGGATATGAAGCTGAACAACCGTACCAATGTGGTAGTATGAGCGAGGGGCAGAAGCACATGAACACCACGTGATTTTGAGCCCCACAAACTTCACGTTCATCTCAACGAAGTCAACTGCTTTATGCTACGTTTGGTTCAAATCAAAAATATCTCCTAGGAACTGGGATTCTATAAATATGTCTTACGCGATCTTGCCTCCTGAATGTCTGCTACGAATAATCGAATTATTGTCTCTACAGGATATCGTAACTTTGCTCCGAACGTCAACGTTATGGCACTCGGTAATCACTGAAAACGAGAATGTTGTATATTGGCGACTGGCGGAAGCTCATGATCCTAGTATATCCTCTCTTGGCTCTTTGGAATCCGCCTGCAAAAGATGGGTTAGCCCTGTCGCAAGGGGACTAAGAAGCTGGAAAGAGTACTGTGAGCAAATGGGCGAGAGTACACCAAGGCGCTCCTTATGTCAAAACAAACAGGCAAAATACAGCTGCAAACCAAACAGAGGTGGTTTGGTGAGAGCAAAGCGAATATATCACTGGACATTCTTGGTTCCGAGCAAAGGTCGCAGGTCCATCGCATCAAGATTGATACAGCAAAATTATTGTTATTGATGACCGAAGATGCAGATCTAGGTGCGTAGTGAATCAATTTCGGCCGAAGTCAGAAATCCAAATAAAACAATGTAGATGCCCATCTTACGGTTTACGGTTTGGAGGGCCCAGGGCGACCGTTGTTGTTCCAGTTGGATCAGGTAACATGTATCCACACTCCCGTTTGGTACTGTTGACAACCAAATGATAGGTATCCAATTTAGCCCATCTTGAAATGTCGAATGGATTTGTAGTGTTCACATGCAACGAATCCAACCTTTTGCAGGTTTGGCGGTTAGCCCAGGATCAAGAAGTCGATCCCCTCCCCCAGCAGCCCGAGTTATATCAGTTCAACGCATATTATGTAGGTTCCCGTTATTTTCATATGGTAACTTTAACTAATCAATTTCGAACTTTGCTTCATAGACCGCGATGCAGGCAGCAGGATTTCAATTTGGTTCTGGAGCACATCGCGGAGAACTGGTGCCTATGGGTGTGCTTCATCACCCGGCCGAATTGCGTGCTACTCGAGTGGTCTATCCTACTTTATGCGTTGGAGCAAGTGCCGGAGATCGACTATGGCTTTGGGATATTCGTACTAGGCGGCTCACTCAGACAATTATAATCGAGCCTTCGCCATTTGAAGCGTTTGGGATGCTCTATGTGGACGTGAACGAGTCGCATGTGTTTGTTGCCACCCACACAGTCTCCGTCTACAGTCGATCTACTGGGCAATGTGTTTTTCAGCTTCGAGACTCCCAGTTGGAGGGGTTGACTCAATGTGCAAGCTACCCTACGCTGCAGCAGCGATCGTCTTCTGAATTTCTAGAATACGCACTAGAGAGTTATCACGAGCCATATCGAAGCAGCAGTATCTTCACCATACCCTCTGACATAGTAATGGCAGTGCACGTCTCTCCCACCGGCGACAACTTTGTTGCTATCACGTTTCGCGGGTTTATCTTCCATGTCGGCGGGTTAAAGGAGGCTACTATTGAGCATGAAATGTCCATTCAAGGGGGTGATGACGCACCCAGCCCCATCTCGCTGGCTGCTTCAGTATCAACAGCCTCGAGCAGAAATAGGGCCGAGCCGTCCTTGGACAAGTTCAAAATATCCGTCACTCGAGGGGGCACTGGCTTGGAGAACCTGGCGTATGACGGCAATCGGATTGTTGCAGATGGGGTGCGTTTGTCAAGGTTTGGAAGTGGGCTTCATCTACTGATCGGCGTACTTCATAGGGACAAGGGATGTGCATAATCAATTTGGAAGCTCAGCCTGAAGAGGTTTTTCCGACCTCCGTCAATGAAAAACACATAGATCTTTACCCGTTTCCAGCCAAATTTCTTAATCGAGTCCCACCATTTGGGAGCGAGGAAGAGGGCTACGGAGACTGTAGTTCTATACAAATCACCCAAGAGGCCATCTGGGTCGCTTGGCAGCCATATCTTCATGCACAGCAAGAGGATTCAAGGAGTGAACGTAAGCGAACACCTGCATTCGTCTAATCGGTTTCTCTCAGAAATTTCGTTTGTAGGTAAAGCGATAGGAATGATCCTGTTTTCAGAAGGGGAAGAAGGGGGCAACTAGCGGAGAGTTTTTCAGGTCGCAGATAAATACTTATTAGTTCGATTTCAGCCGTATAAACGATGAATGTCCGTCTCAACTCTAGAGTGTGTAGTGCAATCAACAAGCATTATAGATGTGCTCTGCCGGGTTCTGTGGGATCCAGCCTCCTTCTAACCCCTTGGAATAGCTCCACTCATCCGCAATCTCAGCCTGCCAGTTACTTAGCGCACGATCGTTCGTTCGAATTTTGGCACATACCTTCCAATTCCAATAAACCCATCCACTTCCACGTTCAAACGCAGCGGTTTGAGCATCGAAGTATCTTTTCATTGCTCAATCAGCCGTTGGACAAGATATACGTTCACATAAGCTTACCGCCTCATGTAAGTCTTGTAGTCGTCACTGAATTTGTCCATAGTTCCGGTAAGCCCGTCGCAGCTCATCACGAATTCGCTCCCCGTACGTGTCCCATCCAACCTCGCACCAACGCCTCTCCCATTTAGCCACTTGGCGCAGTCTGTGTAGCTTGTGGTCCACTCGCCAACATATGTCCTGAATCCATCTGGTCGTGCCGTATATGATGCAAGCGTATCCCCATACGAACACGTCGCCTTGAGCTTCTCGTCCCAGGACATAGTAACCTGAGAAGGGTTGAAAATCTGGTAGATATGGGTATCCATTATGGTATGCGAGGCTGATGGAACATGCGTTTGTGACGACCATTGGGACAAGGGTTGGAAACCGTCGTGGAGGGCAATGAGAAGATTAGGGCTTGCGTCCCGAATGATACTATATGCGCGCTGATAGTAGTCCTGGAGTACAGTTAGCAGCGGGGGATAAAATCCAGAAGGCTAAAAGCTCTCTGTCAGCACTTCAATCGTAATTTCAATATGATATTAGGGCGTACCTCATTCATCAACTGTATCATGGTGACCACATTTATATAGTCATCCCCTCCAAACTGCTGCGCCCACCAGGCAATAACATCTAAGGTCTTGTTCACGTTCGCGGCGTTGTCCGCCCATCCAGGGTAGCCCATTCGCTGGCCCGAGTTATCGTATCCGTTCTGGGAGCCGAGTGCGCCATGCAAGTCAAGGATAACAAAGAGGTTGTATTTACGGGCCCAGGAAATGGTTTTGAGGACGTACGGCCAGGCGTTGGGATTGTATGGAGACGGGTCGTTTCCCGGGTTTGGAACGGACCAGTATCCGATAGGAAGCCTATTAGGTTCGGGATGTAAACAATGGTCCGGGGCAGGTTAGAAAGCATGAATCTGTACCTGACGTGGTTAAGCCCAGCCTCTGAGATTTGCCGGAGATCATCTTCCGTGACCCAAGTGTCCCAGTGTTTCGTCAAAACGGTCTGCACCGTGCTAGCATCTTGAAGCGTGTTGAACGTATATTCGTCTACAATTTGATCGTTGCCCGTATTCTCAAACAAAGAGGGTGTTATCCACGGCTGAAAAACAGTTAGAACAACTAGAAAAATATGAATTACAAAACTCTTACCTCCAGGACTATTGAATAAAAGGGAAGGATGTTAATATGATTTGGAGGTACGCTGATAAACACTCACGAAGCCATCCCCCCAAATTGACACCCCGAACCTTATCCTTGGAATAATCAAAACCGGTGGGGGACGCCGAGGAAGCCGCATTGCTGGTTGTCGTGCTAGCCGCGGTCGTTGGGGTAGATGACGTAGGGGAACCCGTAGCTGACGCGGCTGGAACATAGCTCGTTGTCCGAGACGCTGGGCTCGTTTGGACACTCGTAGGAAAGACCAATGGCAGCTGAGCTGCTCGCTTTTGAACTATTCTACATTGTTTTGGGCGAGCGTACACTCCGCTACTAGAATGCGAGCCAGTTGCAAGAAAGAGTCCCAAGAGAGCCAGATTAAACCGCATTGGATAAAACCAGAAACACTAAAAAGTCAAGACCGAGGGCGCGTGTAGATTCTGATATATTGAACCGCATGCACTCTTCATATAGGAGCTCAAGCATGCCGACAGGGCAGATTTGATCTTTGAGGAGCGAACACGAGGCGGCGGAAAGGAGCGTGGATTCTTGGCAACTTTGCTTATGTCTGCTTGGCCATGCTTGGGGCCTAGCTTTGTAAATGTCTCGCTTAGCGATGCACTATGTCCAACAACTTCAACAAGCATAAGAACATGTCTGTATATACATTGTGTTTTATCCAAGGACAAGATGGTAAAACCGTGGGTGTGCAAATTAAAGACACAAGAGTATAAACAAGCTAATATATACCCAAATGTTCCCTAACACATAGCCACTAATAGTTCAGGTTTGGTTGAGCAGTTTCAGCTCGAGAATATAGGTCTGCTACACCCGAGTTGTCAGCCTAGCCTATTGATGGGAAAAATAAGGTCCTTACTTCTCAGGCTTTATGTCGTGGTGTATGTGCCCGTTCTAGGGCGTGTACTAGTACTATAGTCGGCGCTGATCGCCATGTGTACGACGCTAGACACGCTTCGCGTCTACAACTGTGGCGAGACCACAAACGTTAGTCACACAGAAGCCCAGATGAATAAACGCTCACCAAGTGGATGACGAGCAATAGGGCTCGCTAGTTGAACACAACCGGAGATGGCCAGCTGCCATAACTGTGGTGGGGACAAACATCAGCCACGCCAGCGAGGCCCAGATAACCAACCGCTTACCAACTGCTAACACGTCCGAACACAAAAGCGTGTGTCCGGTAGGTGGTTCGTTGGAGCCCAGAGCTATATCTACGTATTGCTGAGTACAGATAAGTATTTGACAACAGGTTTAGGGAGATACACTTACCAAGCACCGAGAAATCAGCCGACCGCGCACTGAAGGCACTCCAGGCCAGACGGCTCGAGCACGGCCAGATCTGCGTCCAGGTCCGATGGACGACAGTCTAGGTACAGCCCACCTTTAAAGCAAGCCAAGAACCTTAGTCAGTCCAGCGCGCATAGTTTGAAGTAAATTTAGGCCTCACATAGCGGAGGGGAGAGGTGCACGGCAGGCCCCTAAAATCATCGAACAAGTCAGCTAAACATACATGACGATGCAAAGTGCAGGATGACCAAGATAATGAGGGACACTTACATAGGAAGGCGTTCCCGGAAGGGAGATTAGCGGCGAATAGGCTCGATGGTACTCTAAGCCCCAAAGATAATAGTTACGGTTTGGTCGAGCGCGTCGAGAAAGGAGGCGGCGGCCAAGGTAGAATATACATGATAGTAGCTGGGAAGGGAAAGAGAGAGGAGGGAATGGAGAGGCTCAGCTCGAGCTCGGGGGGTTTATATACCCCTGGCACTTAGGGGAACGAGATCACGTGGTCGCGTTTTCACTAAATCCGTTGAATCCGAGCTCCCGAGCCCCCTATTCGAGGAGTTCTTAGTGCTTCCTAGCCAATAGGCAGCCGATGTACATCCTCCTAGCTCTCGAGTATCTTGGGGCAATTTGAATCGTCACCAACGACAGATGACATCATTCACTCATTCGCAGACCATCAAGAGGAGATACTACTCATACCCGAGACGCGTATCTATGGGATGAATGCGTGGTTTCATGTAATGATTCAAAAGTCTAAGAAAAAGTGTATGTATGCGCAAATACTAAGCCGCTCTACGATTCCCACTTAAGTAACACATAATGTCTAACCATACATACAACAACCAATAACCGTCCAAAAAGATCCAAAAAACGAAACAACAGACCTCCAGTACAATCAGCCACCAACGGGACTTTTGCGAGAAATAACGAATTTTTTTTTGACCACTCCCCTTCCAAGCATTAAAACTTTTTCCCCGCTCTCATTTTCTTCCCAATTCCACCCGCTCCAACCGTCGCACCAAACATCATCCTTCGATTGAGCTCTTGAGTTCGTTCGTCGTCTTCGTCCGATGAATCCGATGCGGATCTCTTTTGACCTGTCATCTGAGACTGGGACTGTCCCCCAGCCCGTTGAGACTGAGACTGTCCTCCAGCCCGCTGAACCTGAGATTGCCCCTCTCGTTGAGACTGCCCACCCCTTTGCAACATACTCGTCCCAGCTCTCGTCCCAGGCTGAGACTTGGACCTCACTCCACTCTGAGACTGAACAGTCAACCCCCGTCGAACAGGTTGAGGTTGAGAACGCGCAGTTTGGATCGGCGGTCGTTGAGATTCGGTTGTCCGAGCTTGAGCTTGAGATTCTAGTTGAGTGGGTCCAATTTCCGCGTCGTCGTCGTCTTCTGTGACGGATCCGTCTTCTTCTTCGAGTGGGGCCGGGGAAGAGCGGAGTGGGGGAGGACTACTCGATTGGGGGACGTACTACGCTCAACCAATTAGTTAAACGAGGAGAGAAAGGATAAGGGGAAAGAGAACGTACAGCATAATCCCTCTCCACAACCTCCGGCTCCTCTTCAACTTCAACTTCACTCTCACTCTCCGGCTCCCCAAAGTCCAACGAACGAGGTTCAGGCAAGTCGCTTAGATCTTGTACAATAGGATCTGTACCCAATTCAACAAACCAAACCAAACCAAAAGGGGAGACTGAAGAAGAGACGCACGTAAATCCATCTCATACGCCGAATCACAAATCTGCGAAATCCGAGCAAGACCACACGAGACAAAGGGTTTGACAAACAACGCTCGGACGTGTGTATGTTGCATGACTCGGGCTGTTTTGCCTGTTTTGTCCATTTGCTAGCAAACAATTCGTCAATATCACGACCAGCAATACGGATACTGAGCTGTAGGAATACAAGACTGGTTGGACCGGACAACTCACCTTTTCGAGATCAGCAGGTTCCATATCTCTCGGAGCTTCAGACACAGCAAGCGCAACGCTCATGAGTGTCAACGCCGGCATAAACAAATGTTTTGACAGAATCTCAGCTGCATGAGACGGTCTGAGGGCGAATCCATGCCAGCACCATGTTAGACTCGGAGTCGTAATCTTCAGACTCAAGTCCTATTCACCACCACCATGACGCAAATCAGCAAACGCAAGAGAAACAGCAGGAAGGAAGAGACGAACAGATTGGACACCACCCTCTTCAACCTCGACTTCAAACTCTTCCACCTTGGTCAAATGGTGTGCAGTATGAAGCGAATCAAGCCAAAGCCGTCTGAACCGTCTTTCCCCCCTCTCTGTTCGTACGAGCTGGTCTGGGGATGGAGATAGTTGGTCAGCACGTCGAGAAATGTGGCGGCCCTGAAGGACTGAAATATACGGTCCAATTGTCAATTTGGGTGGCAACGACGATAGACAGGGACGAACCTTCAGCCCAGACGCGTTGTGTATCGGTGATGAGGACGCAGCATGATATGTCTTCTGGCGAGGCGCAGAATTTCTAGGGATTCATTTCAGCTTTAGGCGAGGCAGCGAGGAGGTGGGTGGGGTGTGTGCTTACAAGAAGATACTGAGTTTTATGTTCTCTGTCGACTGTCGGGAGCCATGGGACGTGTAAGAGACGCTTGAGCTGTGCCTGCGAGGGAGGAGAGATCGGGAACAGAGATTAGCCGCTGGGGTAAACATAACCCGGATAATGATAGACTCACGTCAGAGATCTCCATCGGCAATGGGAGTCGAGATCCACCTGGCGCTCAGTCACGTGCGACGGTGACAATAAAATGAAGGAGAGTGGGGGTATAGGCCAAGGAAATATATAATACAAGTTACAAAGAGAGGTGTGATGGAGTTGGACCATTCAGGGCCCACACGCAGTCGATCAGTGGGTCATTTGCCTCTGTGTCAGCTCAACCACAGCCCATGCCCCCTCTCGCTCAGACCCAGACTCAGACCCAGACGATGCCCGTCCGAAACTGGACAACGCCCGACGTGCCAGTCTACAAGTACGCCGGCGAGGACCGTGACTGGGACGAATACCCCGGTCCACGACAGCCCGCCAAGTCCAACAGGGCCAGCACGGCCAAGGCTGCGTCCAACAAACGGACGGCTGATGTAGGTGCGGTTGAACCCCCCAAGAAACGACGAAAGGACGAACAGCCGAGTGCGCCTGCGCCGTCTCCGGCTGTTGTTGGGGCGACCAAGAGGGCTGCAGCTGACGCGCATAGGATGGCCGAGGAGCGTGTGGCACCACCTGTATGTCTGTCTGTCTATTGTCGTGTCTAGAGCTAATACTGGACATAGACCGACCTATCGTCTCTCCCTGTATCGTCACTCGTCTCATACCTAGTCAAGCACGACATCATCCCGCCCATCCACCCATCCCCATACACACTCCAACCCACACTCGCACCCACAATCCTCCTAAACCCTCCATCCCACACACCCCCACCTCCCACCCTTCCCCAAACGGAACCCGAACGGCGCCGGTCAAGCCGATTCCAAGAAGACGACCTTGCAGACCTCGACCCCTCCACACACCACGTCCCTATCCTGACAGACCTCGACGGCGTACACGGCGCACTGGCTAAACTCGTCGAAAGACACTGGAGCACCAAGACTGTGCGTGAACAGGAGACGATCGCTGGGTTTGTGTGGAGTGCCCAACGGGCACGCGAGAGGACGTTGCTTGCTGCGTCTTCGGCTGGGCATAGTTAGTTGTCTATCTTCATTCTGGGTGGGTATGTTGCCTTTCGTTTTCCCCTTGACCGTTCTACATGCTGATATTCGTCACCTGCCCTAGCCTCCATCTCACCTCTGCCATCCTAAACTTTGTTTCCCTGATCCTACCAGTCCCTGATATGCTTATCTAACTGAAATTCCAACTGGGCCGCTTGACCTAACTTATTCTCTTTTTCGATTCCTTGTGTTTGTCCCAGTGTAATCAGGATGAATGGTATATGCTTCTTTCACGGATGTCGAGGCCCGGGTTCGTTCACAAAACTAAAGTACGACACTTGTCTTCAATATTCTGCCTGAATGTCCTGGGTACTCTGGATGGCTCCTATCCTCTGACGTTTGCGTTTACGCGTCTAAGAAGGAACACTGATGTAGGATTAGCGCATTAGCAGCCGATCAAAGCAGAACGGCTCATAGCGATGGGAAAGGAAAGGACCACAAGCGCCAGGATATGGCGTCATAATCGCCCAACGATGCAAGGAAAAAGCAACAACGATTATGGCTACAAGTCTTTCTCTCAAAGAAATACTAGGTCCGAATGTAGGAATTGATCTTGCTGCTGGAAGTGTTGGAGGTGCGGCTCAGGTTATTGTCGGACAACCGCTTGATACGGTCAAGACTCGGGCGCAGATCGCACCTAGTAGGTACATAGCTGTTTGTCAAGTTTGGGTTTGACGAGCTTGGGATGTTTTAGAGGGCATGTTTGTAAGTGTAGCTTTCTCGTATTTTGTTTTGAGTTTTGTCTAATATGTCGTGTAACAGAAAGGTCCGATGGATATTTTGACTCAAACAGTTCGCAAAGAGGGGTTCTTGGCTCTTTACAAAGGTAAGTTCAACCTTTCTCCAGCTCACTTACTTGATCTCAAACCCCGTTTTATAGGAATGGCATCTCCCCTAATCGGAATCGCAGGAGTCAACTCTCTCCTCTTCGCCTCCTACGCAATATCCAAACGCATCGTCTCCCCATTTCCCGATCTATCTCTCCCCCAAATCGCAGCTGCAGGAGCCATGGCAGGAGCTGCCAACTCGGTTCTAGCTAGTCCCGGTGAGATTTATGGTTTCCTGCCTGCACCTCATTGACTTAAGATCGAAAAGTCGAGATGTTCAAGGTCAGGATGCAAGGACAGTATGGCGCGGTGGGCGATAAGAAGCTTTCGACTGTGTTTTGGGATATGTGGCAGGATTGGGGTGTTAGAAGGGGTGTGATGCGAGGGTTTTGGGTATGAGCAGTCGTTTTTGTCTCGGTTTTGCAGATCACTGACGTAATGGACCATGTTAGGCAACGGTCGCGCGAGAAATCCCTGCGTATGCTGGGCGAGTAGTATTCTACTTTGAGGTTGTCGAGCCACTAATCATGAATATGCACTAGATTCTATACTGGCTACGAGTTTACGAAACGGAAATTCCAGGCTAAGTATGGAGCGAATATTCCAGTGTGGGCGTTGCTTGCAAGCGGCTCTTGTGGTGGTGTGAGTCAATTATTTCTCATAATTGACGTTGCTAACCACTATACCTACTCGTTAGATATCCTACTGGCTAGCATGCTACCCACTTGGTGCGGTCTTTTCCCAAATTAACTAAATCACGAGACTCATGTTAACTTAGATGTCGTAAAATCTCGAGTACAACTTGCGAATACTCCACCAAAGGGACTGGACTACATCGCGCAGGAACTACGGGCTATCGTACGAGAGGGAGGAGCGTAAGTTTCTTGATGCAAACAAATTGAGTGCATGTACTGAGCATATAGCATGTACGTGGATGTTTAGGCCTGGTCTGTTCCGTGGCCTATCTCCATCTTGTAGGCCATGTTTTTTCTTAATGGCCAGAATCATATTCTAACGGTTGCTACTAGTGCTGAGAAGTATACCTGCGGCAGCGTCTACGTTTGCGGCTTATGAGCTTACAAAAGGTAAGTTAACATTACTCTGTTTCTTTGGTCATTATATTGATGGTCGTTTAGAATTCCTTGAGAAAGAACTAGGCACGAGTAGCACATAATCAATGCAAACATTACCCCCATGATAAACGACGAGCTTTAGACCCGGCATTTGGTCCCAGATTTGACATTCGTGGACGCATAAAATCGATCATCCCGATACCTTTGCCTATTATCACTGCTCAAGGCATGCATATACTCGAGTTTAAGATACTTACGTGCTCTCTGAAACGGGACCTCTAGTCCTATCGATAGATTGGGCGGCCAGGCTATCCAGAACCCCTCTCTCGTTAGTTGAAGGCAACTGGCTCCTTCGTAAGACGTTTTCCCTCCACCGAACGGGGGTATTAGGCTGGCAATTTGCGCTGGAAATGGATATAGCTCAGGATTTGTGCCTTTAGGAACTTCGTGGTGTAAGTGTGGTCGAAGATTTATCATGCATACCCCCTGAGCCTAAGAGAGTGTCAGAGCTCAGTTGGGTGACTGTCACGGAGTCGCTACTCACCCCTGTAACTACAATATGCTCGCCATCGTATGCCAAGTACGTTAGAAACCCATTGTATACTCGAGTTACCGAGATGTGTGGTTGAGTTGTAGCAGTCTCGCTCTGGCGCTCAGACGTGGTCGACGATCGTTCCTGAAGCGTGGGGTCAAACTGAGTGACGTAGAGGACGTATCCGCAAAAAGTGATTGCAACAAAGTCTTGGCCGTTGGGCGAGACATGGATTGCTATCACTCGGTCGTCTGGTGGTACTCGATTTTTTTCCTCCAGAATTGGAGAGTAGGGATGAAGCGCAAGTTGATGAAAACAATTGTCGTGATCCCTTGTCGGTGTCGGCGAATGCACCGACGAGCAGAACCGATTTAACTGCTCAGGCGATAATCGAAAAACGTACTGCCCGGTCCTTCGGCTGTAAACAGAGACGATGTCCGTTGCGACGAATACATGCGTTTTATTTATGTCCACGTAGCGCATACCGAACATTAGGGCGTTTGATGATGGCATATCGATAGTTTGAATAAGCTCCCGTGTACGGATATCCCAAAGCCAAAGATGAGTTCCGTCTCGGCTGCCTACGCAGAGTGACGGGTAGACGAGGCGTAGAACTTGGAGACTTCCTGGGTTACGCAAGACGCCAACCGGGATAAGTTCACCTCGAATAGTTGTACCTGCCGGAACATGCTCGTGGGCAGCCATAGCGCTCTACCATGTGTTAGCAGATTTATACGTTCCAATCTTGAAATCGGCTACGTACTTGATAAGTAAATACCTGCTGAGGCTCTGGGCTGCAATCAACGGGATCTGTATGCTGGTCTTCGGCCCACCTCCACACCTCCAGAGCAACAGGATCAGCGCAGGTGAATACTAAAAACCCGTTGGACATCTCGAGATGTGAAAGGGGTTTAATCTAAAAGATATTAGCGCCGCGTGATAATACGATTTAGTAAATACTGACTCTATTGAGACTAAAGAGTGAGTTCCGACTAGTATTTCGCAAACAATGGACCACCAAAGCAGCTTATTTGTGATGATTGAGCGATGGAGCCGTCCCACCCTCATAGAACTAGTGTACTCACGCGGTCGGGCACCTGAAGTCATCGCTAACAGCTGTTTGTCTACATCAATCTTGAATCTATGTGGCAAGACCTCTTGCTCGTTCCCAAACAAATCACTAGTAACAAAGGCGCTTTCCTTTCCTTTCCAGCGTCTCGTTGCTCCTAACTGAACTCGGCCTCGTTTTATCTCCTTGTGAGCTCAAGAATCATGGTCCTAGTTGCACAACCTACAGAACTGCTTCCAGGTTGATACGCCTTCAAACGCGAGACTGATCCATCCTTGGCGAGCAGTTTCAAATGAGATCAACGGGGATGAGATAAATCCATGATTGAAAGCAAGCCTAGCGTATACAGAGTTTTCATTTTCGTATATCAGAGCTTTCCATCGTTTTGATGTCGTGACTAGGGCCATGATATCATGCAAAGCGAGAAACGCAAGAATCCGTATTAGGCACTCAGGTGGAAGGCGCTCGTAGGCTTCCATGTAGCCCAGCACAATGAGATTGGCACAAAATGGATACAGAAGCACTCCGAATCTCAAGTAAGAATAAACCTCCGGATTGCAAGTCTCGGAGGTGTAGTTTCGCAGAGCAGCCCTGACCCCTTCCACGTGATACATTTGGGGCTGTATAGAAGCAAGGAGCGCTTGCCAACAGAGGCTTAACCGTCGAGGTAGTATATTTGAAGCGCTCCACGCTAGTATCAAAATATAACACAGTCTAGTGCGAATATATGACTGACACAGCTCACTAATGAAAGTATCTAAAACTCAAGGGATATTCAACTATTTGAGGCGACGTCACGTGCCGATCAACCGATTCGTTACATCTTCTCAATCTAATTTCTTGCTGTCTTTATAACCACCAAATATGCTAGCGGCACGAGTCGCACATCAGACGACAGCCTCAAGGTAATCTTAAATTCAAATCTATGCTACGAATACTTAACAAAATACAGGACGAGCGTGAGGCTGTCCCCTCTGTATCGCAGTTTGAGTATTGCGGCAACTCGCCGAATAGGTTGGTATGACTTTCATGTCGATTCTCATGAGCTAAGATCATTTAAACTACGCAGCTCCGCTGCGACACACACAAAGAGCCTCTGTAGCTCTAAACGGAGTACCAGATGGCTCAAGGTCCCTATCTCTTTGGTGGGGGCAATCTAAACCAGCAGCACCCGTTTCCTCTACATCGTCCCTTGCAGCTGATGTACCGCCTACTATACAACCTGAAGCTGAGATAGCAGCTGGCTCAGCATCCCCTCCGGTAGTTGAGATAACTGAAGCCGAGCCAAATATTATTCCTGCCGATCTCGTCTCCTCAACATCGTCAACCCTTGATACGCTTGCTTCCACGCCAGTAACTCATCAACTAGGGGACTTTGCTGCTGAAGGATTTGCTAGCCGCTGGCCTTCTGGGCTGGTCCAGTCGGCTCTTGAGCTCATCCATGTGCAAACGGGCCTACCGTGGTGGGCGTCGATTATCCTACTCACGGCGATAGTTCGGTCGGCGGTCCTGCCCTTAAATCTGAAGCTTATGGGAAATGCAAGTCGACTTGCACGAGTTCAGCCTCAGTTTACCGCATTGACTGAGGAAGTCAAACGTGCTCGCCAAAACGGAGATACTGCCGCGCTCCAGCATGCCGGATTCAAGGCCCAAACGCTAATGGAAGAAGCAAATGCAAGTCCGTTCATGGGCTTGCTTGGTCCCCTGGTTCAAATGCCCATTGCTCTGTCTTTTTTCTTTGGTGTTCGGAACCTTTGTAATGCAAAGCTGGCGACGTTGCAACAAGGAGGATTTGGATGGTTCACCGATTTGACAATCGCCGATCCAACCTGGGTGTTGCCTATCATGAGCTCAGCGTCCATGCTAGTTCTACTAGAGGTATGTCATTTAGATTGTGGATCGAATAGTACTATAAGTAATAATCTATATAGACAAGTGCGGTCGAAACAGCATCGGGAGCAGCTTCTCATACGCGCAATTTCTTTCGAGCCTTGTCAATTATCACTATCCCTGTCGTCTCCTACCTCCCAGCGGTATGTGTGTAGCTTGAGTCTGCCCAGCTTTATTTACGAACCAGAATATCATTTCAGGGCGTGCTAATCTACTTCATCACGAACGGAATGTTTATGCTGGTTCAAACCGGTTTATCTCAGATCCCCGCAGTCCGTCGTGCGTATGGCATTCTTGACAAACCGGCCCCCTTGCCAGGGGTCAAACTCGTCAAGCCACCAACGTTCATGGACAGCTTACGTGCCCTCAAAAATGGGGTGCAGGAAGCATCACAAAAAGCTCGCGAGCAGCAAGCCCAGGAAGCACAAACTCGCGCGCGGACTGCTCAAAAGCGACGCTGATCTACTGTGCTACCTTGTCTGTTTGTATGTTTATTTTAGACTGAAGAGGCTTTTGGCAGTAGTTCATTTAGCCTTTGTATCAAAAATATTGAAGCCACATACCACCACTCTATTGCACTTGTGCTACATCAATTGACTATATATACAGTAAATGCTAAAGTAAACTCAAAGCTCGAGAATAAATGCCAAAAGTGCTATTTCTACAATCGCGACAACCGTGGTTAACACGACCACGACCCACCCAGCGGTAACAAATGGACGACCAAATATTCGTTTACGTGGAGCTGACGGTTTGCTGTTATCTCTATGATTGTTGTCCCCGTCAAACCGGCCACAATCCGCGTAATAATCGCTGAAGTCGTGTCGAGAATGTCGTCTCCGGATCACAGAAAGGATAAATAGCATCACGGCTAGTATGACGTATAGAAGACCAACTAGGAAATAATAACATGTCAGTTGGAGGGATGTTTCGCCGACAGAGTAACTTACTTCGAAAAAACCTTCTATCAAAGAGCTTCAATACAACAGCGCTGTACCCAAGGTTACTATGACTCGTGGTAAGTACTTCACGAATTGGTACGACAGAAGCGTAGTACTCACCCGAGAGCCGTTCGAGCGTATGCACCATGAAACGTTCGCCCGCGCGCTCGCAATTCTACCATTTCGGGGACATCGAGTGGAACGAAACTTTCCCTGTAGGCAAGTAAGATACTCTGGCCTGAGACTTTGAGCGATTAATTACCTTCTATGGCCTCGGTAAAGGTGCTCGGGCTGTGCCGCTTTCTGCTTTGATAATGATAACATGGTTGAGGTGAGAGGAATCGTAAAGTCTAATAGAAGTGAAGCAACCTCCACGTTACTGGCTGTAACAATCTTGGGCGCTAAACATCCGGTTATGACAGGCCTCCGGTCCTGCCGGTCCCACTGACTTTTGCTGACCGAGATCGGCATCTCCAGACCGCTTGCTGAGAAAACTACACGGTCTCAAGCACCCGATAGGCCAACCCTGGACACAGAATCACCTGAAAAGTGACATGGTGGTGCGTCGAGACGTCGTACCCGGGTACTCGATTATAAGTTGCCCGGTCTCCTGTCGGTCTGTTCAGTTATAATAAGCTTGGTGTACTTGTGCTAATGACACTAGTCTCTCGCTAAAATCATGATTGCAGTATCTCGAACACTCGATCAGCCTCCACCTTACACCCGTGCTGCTCCTCCGTACTCGTCTGTGACTAGCTCGGCAGCCAGCAGTTTGTTCTCAGCAGACTCGTTTGACAATGATGTATACCAATACGGTTCAAAAAACACTACTTTACGTTTTTCCCAGCATAAACGTACTGGTATAAGGCTTCCTGCATATGGATGTGGGAGCATAGTGGACGGAGAAATATTCTTGCGTTCTACCGCTCATATTGAAAATGTGACTGTATCAGTGAGTGTAGTGTACATTGAACATACGAGGATATGCACTAATTTGTTTGCCGTTCGGCGTTTAGCTGAGGGGAGAAATCAAGACTGTAATTGAAAGTTCGTCTCGTCCAACCGTCACCTTAAAATCGATGCTCTTGGATCAGACTTGCTCTATATGGCCCATCCCCGATCAAACCAATACTCCTATTCCCCATACGATTCCGTTCTCCTTTCCGTTTCCTACTTCCACTAAAGAGCGAAGGGGATCACTTCCACCGTCGTTCGCAGCAGCTCTGACCGAGGGGACAATTCGAGTCAAATACACGATTGTAGCTCATGTACGGCGCACAGGCTGGCGAGGAAATACGACGTAAGATCCATACGCATACATCTGCTAAACTACCTCCTGGCTCACTTCAGAGCTGTTTTCTAGCATTGAAACCGAAATCTTCTATTTGCCACGTCCTATTGAGGCCATGCCCCCGCATATCATGCCGAGCTCGGAGGCCATTGCCACGCCAAATGAATCACCTGATGACATGAGGATAATGGAACTACCTGTCAAACAGTCGATAGCCGGGAAGCAAATTTCATCCGGGGTCAAGGTGCATGTGAGTCTTGAATGGCCGGGCGTTTAGGCAACTATTAATAAACTGCTTAATTCAATCGGCTAGGTTGCTTACCCGCTGGCCGTGAGACTTTCTAGGGGCTGTTCAACACAGTTCAGCATATTTCTCTCGTCGTCAACTCAGCCCGCAGAGAGTTTGCTACAAGTAGTGCCACATATATCTGTGCGAATGGTTAGGACGGTTACCCTTATAGCACGAGGATTATCTACCACGGAGGAGACAATTTGCGCTCATGGGATCCTTCATACACCCGAGTCTCGAGATAAAGCCGAAGGCCAAGCGCTAGTTTCGATAAGTGGGTTAGTGCAACTTCCAAGCACCACCTGGACAGCTTGGGAAGTTGAGGGCGTTTCAAAGATTACCGTAAGTAGATAAATGTCTTCATATTACAGGGAAAAACTAACGAATTGATTGTAGTATGGTCTACGCATCACATTACCTACCTCATTCCGACCGGAATACGCATATTTTGACCTTACAGTACCCGTATTAGGACTTTCTGGAAGTTACGGTTCTTCGAGTTCTCCAGACCTTTCGCTTGTCCCAACTCCCGCTGCATTACTGAAAAAACCAATCGGCTACATGCCAATGCGAGTATAACGTATCAATCAACATTTTCATTTATTTTGGGGCCATATAATTGTACATGTATTACTAGTAATTGAACTTGTTTAGGAATTGCCTTCAACCGGCCAATGGTAGATTAAACAAGTCCAACGTCCGAGGGAAGGTGCTGACGTAAGTTAACACCGATCGCCTTCTCCATATCGAGGCCTCCCAGCGGACACATGTTCTCATTGTTGCATTCCACCTCGGCAGCTCAGCGGGCCGCCTTGTCCTGGTTGTTGACCACCGCATCTAAAATCTCTCTCAAGTGTTGAGCTCTTGTACTCGATTGTTCTTAAAGGCGTATCAGTTCTATATCTGCCCGAGTGTCCTAATAAAGCCGCTTAGTCCGGTGAGTATTCATTCCTTACGCGCCAATACTTGAGGACAGGACGCTTATCAAGATGATAAGAAACAAAGCACAGTCGAAACATCGGTATGGTTCAAGAAATGTTGTCAGCCGAGACTGTTGCCAAGCACAGCAGTAGGGAGAGTTGCTGGATTATTGTGCATGGTAGGTACATTTGTCTTGTCAAGTTCTAGCGCGGTCACTTACAGACACCTTTTGCACAAAAGACCATGTATATGATGTCACCGAATTCCTTAATGACCATCCCGGAGGAAGCAAAATCATCTTGAAATACGCTGGGAAGGACGCCACGTATGTTCGCCTGAATAGTTTGTATTTCGATGCATTCGCCTAACCATAATTCTAGAGAGGAATACGATCCAATCCATCCACCGGACGCAATTACGACGAATCTCCCAAAGGAGAAACAGTACGTACCAGACAGCTACAATAATAATGTTCAACTGAACATATCCGCAGTCTCGGCAAAATCGATCCACGAACAATTACTAAAGTCATTAAAGAGGTGACTCCAGAAGAACAGGCTCGTCTTGAACGAGTGAACCGTCGACCTCCACTGTCAGAATGTCTCAACTTGCATGATTTTGAGGCCATTGCTCGTGCCGTCATGCCAGAAAAGGCATGGGCGTACTATTCTTCAGCTGCCGACGACGAGATCACACATCGCGAGAACCATGCAGCTTACCAGCGTATCTGGTTCCGGCCTCGAGTACTGCGTGACGTGACGAAGGTAGATTGGTCGACGACAATTTTGGGACAAAGATCGAGTATGCCAGTATACATTGTAAGCAGTAATGGGTTGGTTTAGGCAGCCTAGGTTAAGCGTATGGGTTTGTTAGACTGCGACTGCGCTCGGTAAACTTGGACATCCAGAGGGGGAGCTGAACTTGACCAGGGCAGCCGCGAAGTATGGGGTGATCCAGATGGTAGGTCTTCCGGTCTCGACCTATGCCAGTAGGAGGCTCTAACGTGGAGAACGCAATTCCGTATAGATTCCTACTCTTGCCTCTTGCTCCTTCGACGAGATTAGGGATGGAGCAGCCCCTGACCAAGTTCAATTCATGCAACTGTACGTTGTATCCGTTCTATGTTTCTCGATCAAACGTTTAACCCCGCGCCTCCTTGCAGCTATGTGAACAAGGATCGCGAAATCACCAAAAAGATCGTTCAACATGCGGAAAAGAGGGGTATCAAAGGTCTGTTCATAACCGTTGACGCCCCACAGCTGGGTCGCCGCGAGAAAGACATGCGTCAGAAGTTCGACGACGACGGAAGTGAAGTCCAAAGAGGCTCGGCGGGGATCGATCGCAGCCAAGGTGCCGCAAGGGCTATCAGTGTAAGTCTATGGTCATGCGGCTGGGCTGTTAATCTCATGTTGCGTTAGTCCTTCATTGACCCCGGACTCTCATGGAAAGACCTAGACTGGTTCAAAGGAATAACCAAGAGTACGGCTCTTTTCGGTTGCATTCGGATTTACGCAACGTTAATCTGTTGTCTCTCGTTTAGTGCCGATTATTCTCAAGGGGGTGCAGTGTTGGGAGGACGCTGTACTTGCCGCCGAGTGTGGTTGCGCTGGTGTCGTCCTCTCCAACCATGGCGGGAGACAACTCGACACTGCGCGTTCTGGTATCGAAGTTCTTGAAGAGGTTGTCACTGCTCTACGCGAGCGTGGTTTGTTTCCTAACCCCAAGTTCGAGATCTATGTCGATGGAGGTGTGCGCCGTGCAACCGATGTGTTGAAGGCGGTTGCGATGGGCGCGACGGCAGTCGGTGTGGGTCGTCCTTTCATTTACGCGTACTCTGCCTACGGACAAGAGGGAGTGGAAGCGGCCTTAAACATTTTGAATGTGCGTACCACACTTCCATATTGCGTATTTCAAGGCTAAAATGAACTTGCGCAGGATGAGTTTGAGATGAATCTACGCCTGCTTGGCGCCCCGACGCTCAAAGATGTTGTCCCTTCGATGGTTGACACTACGTCTCTGAAGAGTCATATTGTTGCCGTACCTCAGGATTCACTTTATTATACTAATTGTAAGTAGAGGCAACCCATTCATGTCGGTAGAATACTAATGGCTACTTAGACGAATCTTTGCCCGGGGCGCGGTTGAGGGAGGCAATTGCCAAGTTGTAAATCTGTTATGTTCAGTGACGTTGTAATAGTACAAACAGGTTCCGTTTTGTATAAACTGTGCACGACGATATTCAAGATGTGTATGGTATAGCTAGTACGACTCCCAGATCTCGTTCTTCATAACGTGGCGCATAACTGCAGCAAGATCCAGTTAACTTCCAAGATCATAAAACAGTTTAGTTTACTTACTACCCCAGTGTTCGAGAGCAGTCTGCTGTTGCCAATCTCCAAGTCTTTCGTCCCCGTCCAATAGAACCCATCTACGTTCGCCTTCGATCCCTGGCAAAGGTTTCCCAGCCGGTGCAGAGCTGTTGCCGCGAATTTCGGCAAAGGGTACTTCGCGCTGATCCATAGTGCTAAGAATGTGCTCCCGCATGGGAGACCCCAACATGTCTGATTCTATGGGAGCCCGGAAACTGAGTTCGGGAGTACTAGTACAGAAGAACACCTGTAAATGCATTCAACGAGCCGTAGATGAGCTGAGTTTGAACAAGGCCGAGCCAGGGGGCATGCTTACCGTGTTCAAAAAATCATCGTGTTCACCAGCTGGCGCCTCTTGACCGGGAGGCGGCACGATTTTGTCGTGGAATACTCGACAAGTCGGGAAAACGTCCAGTAACGTGTTCAAGATCGCATGCGCCGGATCCGATCCTACTTTACCAGCAAAGTTCTAGAATATGACTTGATTAGTGTCACGCTGGTCACAGCACGCTGGGCCCTGAACGCACAACCGCGAGGACTCCATCCTCCTTCAACATCTTCTTGATGGCCCTAAAGAACCCGGATGAGAATAGCATAGTCGGAACACTGCCTCCTGAGAAACAGTCATGAATGATGTAGTCGAAGAGTTCTTTGGAAACACTCGGTGCTCCTTCCTCGGTACTTGTATGCTCAATGTATTTTCCACTTTGAACGGTTAAGGCGCGTGTGTCGACCCAACCACGAGCATCTTCAAGAAATACACCACCAGTAGGCTCAGGGAGTCCGAAATAATCCCTAGCATAGTGGTATACGGCAGGGTCGATTTCAACAATAGTAACCGATGTACCATGAGCTTCGAGCGCCCCAGCCGCAACTCCAATACCCAAGCCGCTAGATACGCTATCAGTTGACATACTATAGTTAAATTCCCATTTGACTCACATAACTAGTGCTTTTTCTTGTGACTTGTACTGTGACGGGCGATTCACTAGCCTAACTGCTTCCTGAACAACAAAGGTGCTATATATGCTGTCGCCTAGTCCATTGCCGTATATCTTGCCCCGGCTTTCGGGTGTCCATGCGCCTCCGAGAAGAGAGTGGTCACAACGCAGAAAACGAAAGTTATCCACCAAATTCTCAGCCACAACCACGGTCCCCGTCGTACTATCGGACCGCGCTAGAACACGAACACTCCCTCCAGGTGAAGTCCATGGCTCGTTGGGAATAAGATGAGGGGAAGTGCGTTTGGAAATTTGAGCAAGGACAACGGGGATCATAAGAGGGATGTACGAGCGCCAGGTGGTGCGTGGGGGACGGGGCGAATTTGCTGAAGGAGTGACTGTGGTATAGCTATTGATGTAGGAAACATATGAGATGCCACACGCGATTCCAACTATCGAACTCAAGTGTATTAGGATAGAGGTTGGCCTGATTTTAGTGTGTATTTGGGCGAACACAATGGGCTCGAGCGCATGAACTACCGTCCAGATCTGGAAAGCAACCGCTGGAGGCGACATGGCAGGGCTATTTGCTGCCTGTGCGGACATTGACGACTAACAGATTTCTTATTGATTTATTGATAGAAAACAGTATAGGTTTTACTCACCATCCATTTAGAGAGCAAAAAGGAAGATAGACACCACACAGGAGCGGCAATAAAGAGTTGTGTGACCACGGGGCCCCAGATTACGCTTCCAAACCTAGCCGTCCAAGAGCCAATCCAAAGTGCTGACAACGGAGCTCCGGCGAGGAAGGATGCTATCACGGTCAGAGCGCTCTGCTCACTGAGTCCAGTGAATGCAGCCAGTGGGACCGACATCATAGCAGCTCCTAGCGTGACCTTTCGGTAGTGGTGAGAAGTTGGGACAGAGCCATACAGAGGATGCAGGATCTCTTGGAAGGATATGCTCGCGACAGCAAGACCGGCGGTTAGCGCGATGCATTTCCCTACGACAGCCAGCATTTCTAAAGCTGATTTCGAAACTACAGGAGTTTCAGAGCCCGGAGGCTTAGCTCCAGTACGTTGGACCGAACTCGAGTTGCCAGCATTCGACCTCGGCTGTGACTTTTGGTTGTTTGTCGCCACAGTGGCTCGTTTGTTGGCTTTCGATGACATTGTGTCTATGAGCCATGTCTGTAGGCTGAGTATTGGTCTATTACACTGATATTCTACTCACCACGTCACAGTTGATGTCGTGTACTAAACGAAGCGGTCTCGCCGCCCACGGGAGTAATACGCGGATCAAAGGCTGTGAAACTCCGATGTTACCGTTTCGCGAAGGTACATCACGTGATTCTACACAACCACAATCACAACCACAACCAGGTTCACAGGGTGGCCTAGTATGCCCAGCTTTGCTTCGGGCTGCTGCAAAGTCTTAAATGCCATATAGCTGATCTTAATTACCATTCAACTCCGAGTTGACACATCACGCTTTACTCACAGCGCAGTTTTCTTCCATTGACACCTTGCATTTTGTTTACCATCACGTAGTCAACTATTTCGTATGTAGAAAAATAAGCTGGTGCTTCTAACAGCACTATAGCGAGTACCAGAATTCGGATTTTTGCGGGCAACCGCTGCAGACCGGCTGGTACCAGCTCCTCCAGTAAGGTTTCTAAAAGGCTAGCAATTACGTTGCAACAGTTTCAATGTGACCAGAACCGATGAGCTGCGTATCCGGGGGACGTACATTGATAAAATATATCCCTTGTAGAAGGTCAGGTCACGTATCCGAATTTTGCACTAAACAAAAACAAGCATGATCGGCCAGAGGATTATTGGCGTGTTGGCATTCGCCCCTGTCTTATCTAGGTGTGCACAAGTTCCGCGGGCACCAATATTCGAGCGCAGATTAACCGGATGAAGAACAGCTAGGTCTGGTGAAGTGGTTGTGTCGATCTGGCCCCTCTGCGAACCGCATGTATGCACAACGACAACCCCGCGCCAGTCTGGGTCATTGTGAAGGACAGTGCGTGTATACCTGCAGTATTAAACCACGAGGAACCTTGCCAGTTTTGATAAGTGGCAATTGAGGTGACGAGGTCACAGCCTTTTGACAGCTTATAGGCGCTGCTGAACTACGACCACGATGAACAGAGCACAGGTGACTAGTGTTCTTGTTCAACCAATCCATATTCAGAGGCCACCAAATGAATCATTGGAATTCAAGGAGTACACAAAGGTGGCTATGGTCAGAACGATATCTGGGAAAACCTAGTGTATAGCAGGCCACGCTGAAATTTGTCACCAGCCGAATACCCGAGACATGGGAGTTGTTCGAGGCTATATGCAGATCGTACACATCGCTCTAAAGTAAAGTGCCCCTGTTGAGATCTCTCATCGAGTAAATTCTCAGTGGTGAATGAACTACCCCAATTTCTCATCGCGAAATGACACATAGAGTTAAGCTCAATCACGGCGGAGATTGTTGCCGAACCCCTTTGCATACATACAAGCCTCAACGTCCAGTTGGCATGCCCGCCAGAAGTCAAGGGTATATTTCGGCAACAGCAAGCGACACTATGTCGTGTAGTAGTCCAAGACCAAAATAACGGAATAGTTCCAGGGAAGATCTAAGTGAATGTGGGTCCGTCGGTGTTCGAATATGCTTGAACATGCGAGCCATTCGGATTGCCAGCCAGCAGGAAGAGTGAGTTGAACGAGTGATCTCGGAGTGAGCGCGTCACCTTTTTGTTTGATGCCTTCGGGCGTCATTAGACCAAACAACAGCAGAGACATCATTGCGCAGTGACTCGCCTCGTAGGTACGGAAGGAGATCTATATAACCAGGTAAATACCAGAGTAGACGGGACAACATACCCAGCTCTTCAGCGCCGTATATCCCCCGAAATTCAATACTGCTAGTCGCCCTGGTTAGTTTCAGTTGCTGTAATTCCCGCAAGCTTCCGCTGAAGGTTTTATACATGTAGCACCCTATAGTGAAAAGGCAGGCCTCTGAACAACATGGTACTTTTCACTACCCCAATTTGGTCAGTCCCGTGCCTGATCTATACATGCATTGCGTTCACAGCTAACTTAAGCGTTCGTTGGGTTGAATAGTAACACGGTTGATTTCGGTGCTCAAAACCCTGGCATAGCACCTCAACCAAGCCCTCCTCCTTCCCCGCAACCGCCCCCAGCGGAATCAGAGACTAAGCAGACTTGATGCTATTACGTTTGCGGCTCCTGTTTTTTTTTCTGTAATTCTTGTTGTAAGCTGGATTCCGATCTCGTGTCCGTTGAAAACGAATGCATCTCACTTCATGTCAAAACGTTAGGCAGGGATGAAATCTGAATCTCCAGCCTTCCATCCCTCTACTAACCCTGTATAAGAAAGGCGATAATTTCTGTCAGTTAGGCGTTATTACATTCGTGGAATCAGTCTATACAGTTGTTTGACTATCTACAGTATGGCTTTGTAAGGCGAACTGAAGGATATAATTTCCAAACTTCATCTGCGCCTAGACTGTCTGTTGCTGTGAATGATTGTTCAAGCACAATAAAAGCACATAGATGCGAATATCTTGGCCAAACAAACACCGCGGAACTCCTAGTGGTGCAAATCTTATTCTTTCCTACTTGTCCCAAGCAGCAAGCCCTGAACTTATGGTATGCCTATCTCGGTCATTGGGAGACTGTAATCATGTCGACTCTGGAGGATCAACTTGTTCTTTGCAACAAAAGTTTTGGACGATGTCACATGAGTGGACCTTTTGGAATTCGAGCTAAAGTAAACTCGTCCTTGACACAGTGAGAAAAAAGGTACTGTGACAACTACCATTTAATAACTGGCATACTTCATCATAAGCGGAACACGAACTACCAGATAGGAAGGCGCATGATGATCCCAGGTATATGCGCTATGGTTTACCATCCACCACTAGAATTCACGCCTACGCATCCTCTGGCTCGCAATAGGGAAGAGACACGGACACGAGGCTAGGATTTTCAGCAGAGACTGTAGCTCATAGCGAGGTCGATGCCAGGAGAAACCTGTGCAGTTTGACATACAAGCGCCACAAACGTGATTGACACAATGTAGGTTTGATGCTCAAGGCAGCCCTCCAGAAACCCACTACAGTGAGCCAGGAGGTAGGTACTCCGATTCGGCGAGAGTACGTATGCGATCGTCACAAACACTCGCTTGACTCGCCTGTAATTCATGGGATGCAAAATAGTATGCCCAGTATCGAGAAGTTTGGTGTTGTGGTATCGTTGACTATGCGTGATCTAAATATGATAGGGGGTCAGCGTTCAAGCGACGGAGCCTAGGTGTCGAACCAGGATTGATTGAACCAAAGTACGGTTATCTGGCCGCAAACATTTAGGTTAGCCTCTGGGCACGAGTTGGATAGTGCTGGCAACTCAGCCGTGTCGACGCACAAGGCACATCCACCGCATGTGCAGAGCGGCATTAGCTCAACCATGTAGTATTTCGTTGATCGAGGGGATACAAACGGTATGATGCTAGGTCATAGTTGCAGGAATGATGAAAGGTGGGAGTGGGTGGGCGCGTGTCGAGGTCTTATCATTAGGCGAAAGCGGTCTTTAGCTCTCTATTGAGCAGGAGTACTGTATACTCCATGCTGGATGTGAAGGGGAGCTCAGCTAGGCTTGAAAAGGAGAAGTTACCCCCAAACCATACGATCGCATTGTGCGAGTCGATGAATACCAACAATCCGAAGCAAGCATGCTGACAATGCTGTAATATTAAACCACGAGTTCAAGCATATAAAACAGTACAGTAGTAGACCTAGGAGTTATCCCAGTACCGCGAGCTGCTGGTCTCAAATCGTTCAAACTAAAGGTCAGTGAGAGTGGTCGAATGAGTGCTGGCCTGTATCGCTTACTGGTATTTAATACTGCCCAGCCTTCTACTGTAAAAACCCCCTCGCTGCAACATGCTGGCCCTTTGCACTTACCCGTTTTGGTACGTCTCGTGATCATCCAGGGATTTTGCAAACTGACACTTGACACGCAGCCTTACTGGCGATGTACTAGACCATGGTAAACCGGACGAAGGAATAAAGAATGGTACAGAGACTACATCGGGGAATGTTACTCCTGGGGGAGGATCAGGAAATTCTGGATGAATTATAGTGGTGTGGTTCGTCTGCACGTCCAGCCAGGCGCTTGATACTGATGTTGGAATAATATCAATTTTGAAGTTTGTTCTTTGAGACATCATAGTTTAAGATTAGGTTTATGTTTTGAACTCTGTTCACCACGGTGTGGTTTAGTATATCTGGGCTTGAGGCTAATTATCCTATAGAGATGAGCCAAGAAGCTCTTCGTGAATGTTAAAGTGTCTACAATCCCTCGTACGGGTAAATTTCAGTTAGAGTAAATAGATAACTGCTTGTCAGACCGACCTGACTGTCTGTCCAGACTGACACACTATCCCAACTAATTTTCCGCCTTCTTTTTTCCATTCTATGTTGCTCTGTCCAAGAATATTTCCGGAAGCATCGCGGGTGATCGTAGCTATCTCGATACCGTCGTTTGAGCGCTGGCCTTCGGGCTCTATATCGGCCGTAAAGATTTCTGGAATTTCCCATGTTGCAAACGGACGTGAAGTTGGCTGAAAGAATTGGGGGTTAAGAACAGTTGTATGCCTTTCACGCAAAAAAGTATTCGTTGTCGTGAGCTCAATTGCGTTCGAGCCAGGAAGCCTACGCATAGAAATAACATAAGGTTTTCCACACCATCCTATTAGAGCGGTAGATGATATGCTTGTACCGAGAGCAGTTGCGGCAAGCGCTATCCGGGCAGATATACTAAGTGGAGCTTCGATGATAAAGATGAATGGAGTGAGAGCAGAAGCCAGTGTAAGAGAGCTTAGTGAGAAGACTTTAAGGTTTCGAAAAGTTGTAGAAAGCGGCCCAGTGTAGAAAACCTCAGATTTCTTACTGTCTAGGCCGGCTTTGGAAGTGTAATTGGCCACTGTACACCAGTTATGAGGGTATGGACGCGAGTCACGACACATGTTCGGGAGGCGAAAGCAAGATATCGTTCTTGCAGACCTATAGCCCATAGTACCAGAGTAACTATATTTTTGGAGCAGTGCTGTCCTCGCTCGGAAACACTGGAGCTCTAGCTTCATGAAGGCGAG
>JAYRCO010000243.1:0-35692 GCA_037042815.1 Ceratobasidium papillatum | reverse complement strand
CACAAACAGCCCCGCAGGCCAAGAAGGAGAGTTAGTTTGAGATCCTATGGAGTTACCAAAGCGTCGTTCAAGTGTTGACCAGATGGGGAGCCAAGCGCCTGCGGCAATTTTGGCAACGACCATTAACGCAGAGTAGAGAATCCCCCGCCAGGCTGTGGCAGCATGGAACAGCGAACGGATTGGAATCGCCGCGCCAATACTCGCGAAGAAGAACGGAGCGAGGATATGGTTTTGAACTGGGGCAATACGTTTGAACGCATAGTGGGGTGACCAGTACTGGATACGATCCGATTCCGAGGTGGCTTTAAGGAGCTTCCAGCAATGGTTTAGCAGCGCACCGGCACAAAAAGAGCCGATGAGCATAGACGAGCCAACATAATGCGCGATTGCGACATATCCGGAGATGATCGTAATAAAGATAAGGAGCATAATATTTGGGGTTTGGGACGCCCATCCGCTTTGGATTCGAAGTGGTTGAATCCTTCTGGCCAAGAAGTTGATAACAATAGGGCAAATGAGCTTGGCAAGAACGGCTGTAATGAGTAGTAGGGTGAATGAAGAGACGATAGGACGTGCAATGACCCAGCTGGATATTTGTCCAGAATGTGATGAACCAAGGTTTGATACGACGCTACTGATGACAAGGCCGACGATATCATCGAATAAGGCTGCTCCGATAAGGATGGTACCGGCTCGTGTGTCACCCAAGCCACTGTATTTACTTGAAGTATTGCTTTCTTGACGAGGTTGATCAAGCGAATTTAACGTGTGACCATTGGGATGGGGAATCGGGAATCGGAAGGATGCCATGACGGCAAACGTGGTACCGAGGGAAGTGGAACTTAAAGCTGCGCCAACGACAAATGACTCAAGAACAGAGTAGCTGTATCCAAAGTGTAGCGCCAACATGCTGAGGCCAATCGGCAACCCGATTCCAGACAGAGCGACCAAAAGGCAGATGCATAAGTTACGTCGCTCACTAAGAATATCAAGCCGTGCATCAAGCCCGCCTTCGACGATAAGTAATAAGAGACCAATGTATCCGATGGTTCCGATGCTTGTTTGAATATCGAGAGGAAGTATGTCAGCTAGAGGTATAGCGTATATAGCTCCGAGCACAAGTTGTCCAATAAGTCCTGCACCGAATAGGAATTGGAAAACGCCATGTATGACATTGAGAAGGTACAGAAAAGACCCAACTATGAGCAAGTTGACAATACCGGGCTCGCTGAAAGGCAGGGCATATTCGTTGCTTGTACTGGCGGCACCTTCGGAGGCTGACAGACTGTTGGCCATACTGGACGTTGATGCTGGAACAAATATATAGCAGGGAGTGTGAGGAGGTTTATGCAATCCAGCTAGCCAAAACTTAAATCGATACGCTTGGAGGGACGAGTCATCCGCCTTGAGGCTTTTTTCTCTAATGGTGGTGGGTGCAGTGCTTGGCTTCAAGCTGGTGCCGGCAGCCACGTGATTATTTGAAATCCTGGACTTGGCCATCACCACTTCGACCCACCGAAGAGTTTCCGCGTGCGAGGTTTCTAGTTTACCACCACAACCTATCTAAATTATATACATATATGAATGCTTGGTCGATATACTGGAATCTATGTCTGGACTTGAACTTTGCTCGCTCCCGAGCTTACGTGATATGATTCTGAGAGCGGGAAGTCGTTCAACCCACGGTAGCCGTCGAATGGAGGCCAGCTACATACCGAACACTACGACATAACAGGGTATTTCTACCAAGAGCCGACGACAATATACCCACTGTAATTGAGAAGCCGGATCCGCAGCAGGGTCTGGCATTCAAAAGAAAGATCAGAATGTTGTTGCTTATCACAAGAACCAAGTTTGATCCACATTCCGGACGAATTGCCCATCATGTGAGCATTCTAATTTTGTATTCATCCTCAAATATCCTACTCAAGTATGATCTCTCACGCGCCTCTTCTTTAAATATGGTAGTTGTTCCCGGGACGGGCATCTCGAATGCCTGGCGGGCGCCAGCTGACTTGAGTAGAATGTTCTGCTTGTCTGGTCCGGTGGTTGAAAGCTTGGTACATGATGCAACATACTAGGTTCGAGTGTGATTGTGCGCCATCGAACATTCTACTAATAAAATACACGATTGACAGCTTTTCCAGCGAGAAATGCTGTCACTAGCGTGACCAGCACACGGTTGGTCGGACATGCTAAAGCCATGGGCTGTCTGGATACCTGGTAGTTCAATATAAAAGGCGATGACCTCGAACCACCAAAAACCAACTCAAAGCTCTCGTCCTAAACATGTACTGGCTCTCGTATATCCCCTTGTTCTCCGTCGTTGCCCTTGGGCTCGTACATCCTCGACAATCGGCTGTCGACTCGTTTGTGACATCCGAGACACCGATCGCAAAGGCTGGGCTGCTTGTGAGCACACCAATATGCTAGCATGATTTCGACAAACGCTAATTCCTATTTTCTAGGCGAATATTGGACCTGATGGCTCAAAAGACCAAGGAGCAAAGAGCGGTGTTGTGATTGCGTCTCCCTCGACTTCGTAAGTTGCTTTTTCGCTAAATGCTCAATTCGTACTCATGAACTTCAACAGGAACCCAGACGTAAGTTATTTATTATCTAGAATCTGTCGAGATCTCATTGGACTTAATATCGACGAGTAGTATGTCTACGCATGGACTCGGTATGTATTTATTTTATTTTCTGGTATAGAACATGGGTGTAACTGGTACTGCAACACTAGCGACTCGTCCCTCGTATTCAAACTGCTCGTGGACCAATATACCGGCGGCCGCGATACGACTCTCCAGACCCAGATCCAAAATTGGGTTGCCTCTCAAGGTCGTATTCAACAAGTGTCCAATCCGTCTGGTACAGTCTCGACCGGTGGCCTAGGCGAACCTAAGGTGAGCAGGGTCAAAAGAAGCAAATAACCGATCTATACTAAGTGAACTGTTCGGTAGTTCAACATCGACGAGAGTGCGTTCACGGGAGCTTGGGGACGTCCTCAGCGCGATGGACCGGCTGTGAGTCTTTACGAGCATCTGCGATGGGGTCAATGAACTCACAACAACTTTGGCTCAGCTCCGGGCTACAACTATGATGACTTACGGGAGCTTCCTTGGTGCTACAAACTCGTACACCACTAGTACAATTTGGCCGTATGTTAAACTAGACTTGGGTATGTTGAAATTGTTTTTGATTCCATAATTCCGAAATTAATTCACAAAATTTGCAGATTATGTCGCGAACAACTGGAACAAGTAAGCTGCTACTTTTTTTTCACGGAGAGCATTACTCACAAGTATACACCGAAAGCACCGGCTTTGACCTCTGGGAAGAAGTTTCTGGCTCATCCTTCTTTACGATCGCCGCCCAACACCGCGCCCTGCGCCAGGGTGCGACCTTCGCAACCGCCCTCAGTGATTCAACTCGAGCGACGACTTACACTACCCAAGCTGCGAACCTTCTCTGCTTCCTTCAAACATTCTGGAACCCAACCTCGAACTTTGCCTCGGCCAACGTCAACGGCGGCTCTGTCGTCCGCTCGGGGCTCGACGCCAACACCATCCTGGCTTCAATCCACACGTTCGACCCTGCGGCAGGATGTTCGGCCGTGACATTCCAGCCGTGTTCTGATGTTGCACTTGCGAATCACAAGGCGGTCGTTGACTCGTTCAGGGGTTCGCTTTATACGATTAATTCGGGGATTGCGTCCAACGCTGCGGTTGCTGTCGGTCGGTACAAGGAGGACTCGTACTACAACGGGAACGTAAGTGGCGTGTTGTGTTGAAGGGAGCGATGCTGATTAGGGGGGTGATTGGGTTAGCCGTGGTATCTGTGCACGTTGGCTGCGGCTGAGCAGCTCTATGATGCGTTGTACCAGTGGAACCAGCTGAAGAGTATCCCTGTAACTGCAACATCCCTGGCCTTCTTCCAGCAGGCATGTAATTCGCACGCTAAACCGCGTGTGGAAATATCCGTGCTAACAAATGAACGTTCCAGTTCTCCTCAAGCATCACAGCCGGAAACTACTCTTCTACCTCGACCCAATACACCACCCTGACTTCTGCAATCAAGACGTATGCAGACGGCTTCGTGGCAATTGTCCAGAAGTACATTGGTACCAACGGGGCGCTCGCGGAGCAGTTCTCGAAGAGCAATGGGGCTCCAACTTCAGCATCTGACGTACGTCTCCCCGTTTCCCGTAGCACTCCCCAGCTCCACAAACACTAAATCATGGTGTTCTTATGATGTAGTTAACTTGGAGCTACGCGTCTGCGCTGACCGCATTCGAGGCCCGCAATTCGGTTGTTCCCGCAAGTTGGGGTGCAGCGAATTTGACTGTTCCCGCTACGTGTCTACGAGGCGGCTCGGGTGGAGGAGGAGGATCCGGAACCGTTGCAGTGACATTCACAGAGACTGCGACAACCGTCTATGGGGGTAAGTGAGCTGGTTATCTGGGTTTAAGTTCGAGGAAGGAGGATGGTGCTGATATTTTATCAACCTAAATCATAGAAAATATCTATATCACGGGTAGCGTCGACGCCCTAGTAAATTGGAGCCCAGACAATGCGTTGTTGCTCTCTTCAGCAAGCTATCCCAAGTGGTCAAGTGAGTCATTTTTTTAGTTATGCTTCCGTAGAGTTTCCGGCGTGCTCATTAGCACTCTCTGTCCAGTCACTGTCAATCTTCCTGCCAGTACAGCAGTCCAGTACAAGTTCATTCGCAAATACAACGGTGCCGTCACTTGGGAGTCGGATCCGAATCGGTCGCTAACGACACCATCATCGGGGACGTACACCGAGAACGACACTTGGCGCTAAACTTGTTCGTGCAGAGCCAGGTACCCAGTGCTGATTCTATTTCTTTTTTGTACACGTACTCAAAATGATAACCAGTTTCTCTCACTGTATTGAAAGCAAAATATGAGGCATATATTATTAAGCATGCGATGGATAACAGTATTGATACAGTGAAACACGGTGAACAGAACAATGCAATGAATCTAAGAGCTTTTCAATGCGAATAGGAAACCAGGTAACAGCATGAGGTATCGAGCGGAATACCAAGCAGACTAGGCTCGGCTGTTACTGCGCGGCTTGGTGCTGCTGTTGCTAGCACGTCGCTCACGAGATTCGCGAGAGCGCTGAGCGTCCTCGAACCTAAATAACCAAAGATGAACAAAGTTCAGCCGCCAAGTATAATAGGAACTTACTGCTTGCGAGTGTACTCGTAAAGGGCATCATTATAGGCATGAATGTCGGGGTAAGTGACGGAACCGCCCAACTGAGAAGGCATGGTCATGGTGGTAGCGGCCATTGCGAGTAAGAGGTAAAAGAGGTGGTAGTAAGGTGGGATAAGAGTGTGGTGAGGTGTCTGGTTGAGTGATGAATTGGCCTGTTCCGGGTCTGGTTTATATATGCTGTGCGCCAAGTTCTCGGTTGTGGGGAGTTGGGCTGGCCAATCAATTTCAACTGATGACGACATGCGCCACCCGGCCCCACAGACCGTTGGGGCTAACAATCACACATAACATGACGCGCTCGGCCCATACAGTACTGCATTCGGTTCACATGGCAGTCGTGAGAGAGCCAGCGCAGTCGAGCTGCGAGTTCAGCACGCATATAATTTGAGTTTACAATGAGTTTTTCCACTCATGCATCCTCAATACTCGGCCGAACATTCCTATCACATACAGCCATACGACACCGCATACGTCTGTCAATGACGCTCACTCAATGTTGGAGACAACCGATTGGTTCCCGAGGCAAGGCTGATCAATGACTTCCGACCTTCGAGAACCCAGCCGGCAAACCCAAACACTGCAAACTGTTGACGCCATTCAAACCCCAGATTCTAAGGGCGGGCGCCTAGACTTTCCTGACATGGCTCCACAGCATGTTGAGTGGTGCCATGTTGAATGTATGTATTTGGCTAGTGGCGTCACTGTTTCAACGGGGATCTTTGTGGGAAATGCGCTCACAGATGCGGGTGACTCGGTGGACGAAGGGTTCGGCCTTCATCGCACACGTATGATGAGCTCATTCGGGTCTAATGATCAGCGAAGGTGACCTCAATCTAAACCATGTCGGTCCGCGAGGTCGTCAGTGGTGCAGGAGTGATGTCGCTAATCATCTTGCTGCCGGGATATCTTAGGGCCAATAGATAATGTCTGGGGTGGTTTGTGCAAATCCTCTGTTGGCGCTGCAAACTTCTCTTCGATGTCGCAATTGAGGAGCAAAGCTGAACGTGGTCTGCGTACTTCGAAAGCAAAGTACAGTATGGTCCTCGTCTCGTCCTCGTCATATCAGGGCACTGGTTCTGGAGAGTATAGTGACTATATGCATGTGCGTCCACGTAAGCTAATGAAAAGATGAATAAGGTCAAGCGCATCATCGCTTCGCATCAGAAAACGCGGCAGGCTGCGATCATATGTATTGAAACCTTGATCTAAAACACGAGGTTTTCATCAAACGCATCATCGCGTTGTCTGGGCATGGGCGGCTATATCACGTGACCTTTTCGTCATTGGCCGATTTTCATCATTAGACACGTAGTTCAAGTCGGCGGCTTTCACCCGCGATCCATACGTGGATGCGTAATATTCTACTATATGACTAAAATCGCATATCTGCACTGTCATTACAAGCAACTTACATGATGCTTGCCCATTTGGCGAGCCTACTTTGACCTACGATACTATTCCTTATTGCCTCGGCGTTAGCACTGTGGCTGCCTCACATTGTCATGTTGCGAATAATTACATAACATCTTTTCTCTGGGTATTCAAACCCATTATTAGTTTTTCTGTGTGTTCTACTTAACTACATTTACTGGTACATCGAAAAGGGGAAGGAGCATCTTGACCTTGTGGGCATTTCACAAGCTAATCTCCTTAAAATGCGTGTCTAGCATAGTTGAAACAAGGGAGATACTGTAATGTAAGTCATTTCGTTCCTAGCTGATCTTATCCACAAGGTCTAATTATTCTAGGGGCATGAATACCAAAGGGCTCCCTTTGGATCTGGCGGAGCACGCTTGCGGTATTCGGACAGGTATGTCGCTTTTCTGCAAGTACATGTATCTAAGTAGATTCATCCGAATATGAATCGGAGCTCATCGTGATTTGTTAGGTTTACTAGCACACCTAGTGGCGCGTTATGATCGACTCAGTTCGATAGTGGCCTTGTTTGCGCGAGCCATCATAACCTACGCGGCCACCGTTAAAGCATAACACAAACGTTCAACGGTCGCTTTGCACTCCATTGCTATCACCGTATAGAGCCGTAGGTCCTTCTGGTGAGATATGTCCTTAGGGTGAACGCATGGGGGACATTGCTCACTTCATGGGGTTATGGATATTAGTTGGTATCTTAGCGATCGGGGCAGTGCGGTTTGTGCAAGGAGCGTTGAGGTCCCATTGCTATCGGTACATTGGGACGCAGGTTACAGCCTCCGCTCACCGCGTCGAAGATTAACATCCAGGTGTTCGACATCCTTGAGCTCTACTGGCAAAAGTAAGTGCACAAGTCTTATCTTCGTTGATATCGGCAGTTATATAACCTAAGGGGTATCCGTCATTTACTCGTCAGCCAGGGCGTGCAGCTGCTATCCTTATCCCCTCAACGGGATAGTGTCGCATCGAAACTGCTTGGAGCAATTTATTTGAGATTAACTAAAGGCCCGTGGGCACTATTTGTCGGGGCCGCTATTCGCCGTCCAATCTCTGGGACAAGGAACGGATTCTTGCGACTCGGACAATGCATCAATCGAAACAAGGGCAGGGACTCAAGTGGCGCACAGAAAAGATGAAAGTAGGCAAGTATGTATCATCTGGAGCATTAGATGGCCGTCAGATAATGAAATTTGCCTTGTGGCAGCACAACGCACCCCCCATGTTGCCTAAAGATAAGCTCCAATTTACCCGAATCGTTCTTTGGTGCCTTACCAGCTGTTGAATACGATTGAGATTCATAACTTAGGGCTTGCTCAATGTACCAAAGCAGTCAAGGTCACAACTGTAATCGCCGTTGACACTCGACCAAGAGAGATGTTTTGAACAACGAGCAAGAAGATAAGTGAGCCATCCGATCCGCAAGTAGTTATCTCCGGGCTGATCTTTCGCTTCAGCGTAATCTCGTGTCCTGCAACCTGTCGCAACTGTCGGCCTCGACGCATACATCCACACAGCAACCGCATTTTAGGCAGGAGTCTAGGCCGGCGCCAAAGTCATGAGGTCGCCGGTAGACGATTACCGAGAGTCCAAAGCTGCGAGCCGGTTCTGCCATCCCTGAAGTGCATCATGATCGTTACTTTTAAGGAAGGAGGGTAAGTCGGACATGTATCATATTACTGTGATCGGATCCATTCCACGTCAAGATAATACAATAGCTTATTGCTAGGGTCTGGTCGACCAAAGGATCGAACTGCCAAACTCGCGCCGTCAAGTAGCCAGTAAAGCTAGTATAAAGGGAAGCCTTCATTGCCGGTTGTTCGACGTGCCTCTCATCCCTTCAACTCGTTCCAAGTCAAGCTCTTAAAACAACCTTTCCAATATGTCTGAAGAACCCAAAGGTCCGAAACTCCAAGTCGATAGTGATTATTCTGAACTTCCAGCAATCGAGACCGACGTCTTTATTGCTGGCAGTGGCCCTATTGGGTAGGTCCCTGATATGTTTTGTTGAGAGTGAAACGATTGATATTTCTTATGTAGAGCTACGTTCTGCCGAAAGATTTTAGAGGAGAACTCGTTAGCCTGTGTCTATATGGCTGAAATTGGCTCACAAGACCACCCTGTAATTGGTGCTCACCACAAGAACTCGGTCAAGTGAGTGTACTTCGAGGGAGTACTTTTGATATTTCGTGCGCTGAGAATATTTCCTTAAGGTATCATAAAGACATTGACTCGTTTGGTAGGTAGCAGTCGTAGCATATAGGCGTCGTGCTAGCTGATATATCTTGGTGCCATTCCAGTACACGTCATTCAAGGCGCCCTCCAGCCTATTTCCGTACCGCCGCAAAGCACGTTTATGTCTACTCTCGGCGAAGTTGCCTGGACTCCTGGTCCCGGTCAGCACCTCATTCAGTCGTATCACAACCCAAACCAGAAGCCCGAAGAGAACTTGATGAGTTACATGACAAGGACCGTTGGTGGGATGGCGACGCATTGGACCTGTGCTTGCCGTACGTCTGTGTGCGTTTGTCAAGCCTTCCATCACTTACGATGCTCTTAGCCATGCCTGACCCGGATGAAATGAAAAACTGCCCGCTGGACGAGTATGAGTTCAAGAGCCTTTTGAAGCAGGCCCAAAAGCTGCTGAGCGTCAACACTAATGAATTTGACCATTCCATTCGGCATAATCTCGTGAAACAAGCGCTAATCGAGCATTACAGCAAGGACCGTATCGCGAATCTTCCGCTAGCAGTGACGCGTTGTCCAAAGAATCCAGAGTTTGCCATTTGGTCCGGCGTTGATACTATCCTTGGAGGATATATTGACACTCAAAAGGATCGATTCACCCTAGCCACCGAGACGAGGGTGACCAAGCTTATCTTCGAACCGGCGGCTGGTTCTACACGCGTGGTCGGCGCCCTCTGTCGTGATTTGCGGAATAATAGAGATTATGTCGTCCGCGCGAAGGTATGTACTTATTTTATTGATTGCAGCTCTACACTAGCTTGACCACCCAGCGCTAGCATTATGTTGTTACTTGTGGAGCTATTGGCACACCTCAGATTCTATTCAACAGCAACATTCGTCCCAAAACGCTTGGTCATTATCTCGCTGAACAGTCCCTTACTTTCTGTCAGGTGAGCATATGCGTGTGTGATTCGTCTCCCAAGGCCATCTGTATAAATATTATGAATATCTCGGACTATGCCTGCTTCTTTGGAGAGGCCGCTGCTTCGACCCAGTGTGTCCCGCCATTCCAAACAAATTGTCGTACGAGACAGCTACCCAAACTCAATACGCTGTGTGGGGCTCGGTTAGGATTATATGTCCGTACCTATTGGAGCGCGGGGCAATGATAGGTACGCCTTCTCTTCTCAACCGTCGATCTACCATGGCCTTCAATTGACCAACCTGCACGGATAGCGCTAACCCCTCGGAGCTGTAGCGCAATATATGTCCCATATACATTTCTCGTTCAAACTCACCGGAAGCAAACATGGCCTTCAATACAAACATCGGCGGGGTCGACGAATTTGTCATCGGACGTGCACTTGGTCTAATGAGTATGAACGCGGAGCGCCGACTATCCGATATACACACAGACCAGTCACCTGAGAGCTGATTTCGCGTGGTACAGCTGTAGAGTCAAAGTCTATATAACAACCCGAGGGACGGCTGGAAAACTCGTGTCCTTCAACCGCCTCACTCTCACCCTTCCTATCATCACTTCCAAATCGTTAACATGTCTACTCGTATGACCCGTTCTACCAATGCTCCTCGTACCTCTTTCGGTATCATGGTATGTTTGCCGACTTGAACATCCTACTCGGTTGACTGACTCGCGTTGGTCGTACAGCGTCGTGCTCACGTTGAACCGTCTGTACCGATGTCGACGACTCGTGTGTTGTACACCCGCAAGTGCTCGTGGTGGAATGATATCACTGAATCGACGGAAGGACTTGAGGCCCAGCGCAACCATACGCTTAGGTCTGTTAAGATGAGTCGCAGTTACGCCATGGCTGGCGACCAGGTACGCTTTGTCTTCATTGGAGCCTGGATTGTGCTAAACAATATTCAAACAGGCACTCGATGACACCAAGTTCACGTCAATCCCTCTCCTTGCCCCTGGCAGTCCGTTGTTGCCCGACGAGATGCCCGTCACGCCAGCGATGCCCGCCGCTCATCTAGACGACGGCGACCGAGTTGATAATATTATGCGTCAACTCGACTATCATGGCGCACACGAAGAAGAAGCTACAGAGGTTCTACAGCTGGAGCGGCTGTTGGAGAGACAGAGACGAGAAAGTGTTGGGTCGTCATCCGGGTCGAGTGAAGCCAATACTCCAACGAGTGGCTTGGAGATCTGGAGCGAGGGGACACTGGATGAGATACGCGAGGTATGCGAGTGGGTGCAGAGCTATGCGCGGGATATGAGGATGGATTGACTGGCTTGGCTATGAACGCTTGGACACTTTGACTTGTAGACACGTGGACTGAGAGCGGTGTACGATATACTGTATCAATCAAGAGTTTTGAAATCCTGCCAGGCTCGATTAAGCTCGCGATAAAGGAAACCTGGGTTTATCGGTTATATGGAGAACGCTATCTACTGTTCCGCTTCTAGCCACGCTAACACCAGCCACAGCCGACCGATTCCTACCTTCCACGTGACCGCGCCTGGAATTGTCCCCGACCTCACCAGCTACCTACCCCAAACGTCCCGAGGGGATCAAACGTACTAGAAGACTCCGCGGCAACTGTGGATATGAGGACGCTGATCGGAGGCGAATGTCTCCGCATGAAAATTCACAATTACGATATATCTCGTACTCATTCCGATTTATGGCTTGCCCCTCTAAGCCAAATTCCCTTCTTGCTTCCCCCTAGCGAACGAATAAGGCCTACTCGGACTCAAGTTTAGTCCCGGCTCTTCTCGCCTTCCCCGAGGCGTTAAAATCTCGCACCATCGTACCACCCAGACAGTCTGCTTCCATTCCGACAAGCCGTGGTCGTGGTATACATACCCCACGCCATATGGAATACTACGGAAACAAGAATAACCCTCGAAACAAAACGGAGATACCCATTGCGGTCTTGGCGTGCACTTCGGTCGGTGATGGTTTGTTTGTCCTAGGTGCGTTCATTCATTTGGTCCGAGCATAAATCTGGAGTAATCAAAGTTGACCGTACGCCTCGGTCCACTAGCTCACAGTCAATTTCGTATGGTACAGCTGTAGAGTTGAGTGCTATAAGATATCCTGCTGGTGGGACGAAAACGATATCTTCCATCTCCACCCCATTCGCACTCCTCACCTCCAGTTCGATATCTCCACCATGTCTACTCCCATGAGCCGCACCATTGCCCCTCGTCCTCGCTCTGACAACATGGTATGTTCGCCAAGTACATAATTAGGCCTTGTTATCTAACCGGCCATATAGCGTCAGATGCGTATTGAGCCTTCCGTGCCAATGTCGACCACTCGCGTCTGGTATCCTATGCCTGATGACGTCGTACGCAGCCTAAGGGCGGCCGACGCTCGTCGCAAACCTGTATTCAAATCTGTACCAATGACCCGTAGTTATGCCACGATGGGCACCAAAGTATGTTCTTTTACTAGTACGTTTACGAAGTGGACAATAATAACCAGATCTTCATTCAGAAAATAATCTCGTCACCCGAGTCGAGTGGTGCGAATACACCCTCGAGTGCACGTGCGTTCTCCATCCAAAGGCGGGAGAGGGAAGATGCGTGCGAGATTTAGTATGTGGGGCCGGGAAGGGGGACGTATTTATTTAGGACAATGTATACCAGTCTATATCAATCTAGACCGTTTACAACTCTGCTATATTGGGTATATTCTATGTGAAGTGGAATAAGTACCTAATAGAGTACCAGGCAATTTTTTCTCTCCTCAAACCTATAACCGCCCCGAAGTTCACTCAGTAACTTTGCAAAAGACGAAAATTTGACTGTGGCGGGTGTCTGAATCAGCTAGAGACAATTATTCTGTTTCGCAAGGACACGAGCTTAGGATACGACACCATTGCACTCGAATAGTTGACAGATTTTGCGCCAACGTTGAACTTTCTATCCTTTACGTGTGTGTTGGATGCCAAATTTCAAGGTTATTCGAGTCGTAATGGTGTAACAAGCTAGGACGGCGGAGTTGAGCACAGCTTGGGCCTTTCATGTACCTCGATCACAAGATTGAGGAGTGCAAGGTTCGAGCCGCTCCTTTTGCGTTCTTTTTCATTTTTCCATCGACGGTATTTTTACTCATGGTAAACGTTGTTTTACCATTTTATGCGTTTGAGACCGGTTTGTGGTCTACAAGCGTTAAAATTAGAGGTGCAAATACACTTATGGGCTGATATAAGTGGTAGTCGACAAACCTTGATGCTTGTTGGTATCTCAGCTGCCCAGCAAACAGATAAGATCCATAGCAAATACCATTGCCCAGATACCTGGCGCAGTGCTGTATGCACAACACATCAGGAAAACGGGCCGCCGCTAACTAGCGCTAAAGAGCGCGTTGAGCTGGTCGAGGGCCCCGAAATGAAAGTCCGGATGCTGAGCGCTCATAAGAGCTCGACCGATCAGCTCCGACGTAATGAGTTGGAAATTGAATCACCTGTGTGATCTCAATTTGGAACTACCGGGGCGTTTTGTAGGACTCAAGTGCCATTCGATCCGCAACACAAAACTACCCCTGCGTGAGACAATCGCCGTACATGACATGATAGTAGTGCTGCAATACCAAGCATATTAATGAATCTGGCACGCGTGATGAATTGCACCGATCACAGACGGACAACTCAATCGAATCTGCGCCCATCTTGGCATTGGTAACGGAGATGTGCACAGCCACAATTTGCCAGCCAATAGGAGGCTGCAAATGGCCTGTAACAATACCATGATGACTGAGCCGGCTGCCTTACTCAATTTCCAACCCACGACATCGGAGCCGATCTTACTCCATACCGGTCGAGCTCTTATGAGCGCTCAGCATCCGGACTTTCATTTCGGGGCCCTCGACCAGCTCAACGCGCTTTAGCGCTAGTTAGCGGCGGCCCGTTTTCCTGATGCAGTAATGATATTCAGGCTGAAAGCAGATACATAGCCACGTCGTTGATTAGTCGGGGGCTTTAGTTTCAGTTCACATATATCCTCTTTTTGACGGCTCTAGACTTATAGATGCTCCTATGGATCATAAAAGACAATGCATGGAACCCTCAGACATGTGCGGGAACAGGTCATGTGTATGCGTAGAATATGGTAGTCGGAAGCGCCACATTACGTTTTCCTCAGGCGACTCCGTCAGCTGATTGACTTTCTCCGAAACCTGCAGTCCACTCGCTTGTGAGACGGTAAAAAGAGGCAGCTCCACCTACTGGTCAAATCGGATACGAATCCGGTGCGAGAGTTAGGGACTCGTATGAAGCCTTCGAACAAGTCTCGATCCGAGAGTGGGCTAGAGCCGCTAGAATTTCCCGGTTCTAGTTTTTGCCTACGTTGTGCATTCAATTCGTCTAGCAACGGAAACAGCTAATCCATCGAACAATGATGTCCACCGGTATAGACAACGCAACGCTTGTCCGAGATTTTGACCGAATGTTCGACGATCTTCGTCTATATACTTGTTCAAACCAACCTAGTGACTCATGAATTGTGCAGCGGATTGCAACAGATCGCCTACGTTGTCTCGCTACGGGAAGTCGATTGTCGGTACAACGCACCCCAATATCTTCAGTAGAGTTATAGCTCTTTGATTTGTGTTAGGCGTATAAGGGCCTCGGATCCCGATGTGCATTCTCGGATGCTCATCGGGGATTATTGGCGCAGAATCGTTTTTGTCGACGAAACGCTTGCGAAAAAAAGTTGATTTTATGACAGCTGTTGATTGTTGGGTGACCCTCGGAAGCTGCTCACTTCGATTGACCAATCGGCGTTCTTGCCGTTGACAGAATTCTTCCGGACGCCAACCACCATCTGATCAACGACACTCACACTTGTACCGTACACAAGGATTAACTTTGTTATCTCCTTGAGAGTTGCTCCCTTGGTCGTGCTAGTTTTTCCGATGTATTACCATGTTCTCCTAGTCGACTAGCTCTTGGCAAGGTTTTGCATAATTCCGAAGTATAACGAGCCGCTCGCATATAAAAGAGTTGCGTTTTGGAGGCTTCAAGTATAATAATCTCGCTCTCTCTACCTTTCAAGGCATGAAGTCTTTTGCTTGCGCATTCTCTGCTTTGGCTGCTGCCGGGTACGCGTCGGCCCAACAGCCGGCTTACGCTCAGTGCGGCGGTCAAGGTTGGACAGGTATGTTGCCTAAGTTATACTACGTGAGCGCACATTGAAAGCTCAATCAAACAAGGTGGAACAACTTGTGTTTCCGGTTATACTTGCACTGTTTCCAACTCCTATTATTCTCAATGGTATGACGCAATCTAACAATCTTGGATATTGTTCTCACTTTCACGCCCAGCCTTCCTGGAGCTGCGGCTACTACTACCACCACTGGGTCAGGCTCTACCCCCACCTCCGGCGTATGCTCTGGCACCCGTACCAAATTCAAATATTTTGGTGTAAATGAGTCAAGTGCCGAGTTTGGCAACACCAAGATCCCTGGCGTGCTCGGTACAGATTACACCTGGCCGACCACATCTTCGGTCGATGTAAGCTTATGCTCTTAGCAGCTGATCATGGACTGATGCCTTCAATAGTTCTTCTTGGGCAAAGGCATGAACACTTTCCGCGTTGCCTTCCTGATGGAACGCATTTCTCCTCCTTCTAAGGGTCTCACAGGCGCGTTTGATGCAACGTACTTGAACGGTCTCAAGACCATTGTAAGTTACATCACCAGCAAGGGAGGATATGCCGTTCTTGATCCACACAAGTAAGTTTTTGTGTCCTTGGCTACTCGTTTGCTGAGTACGAATCTATTAAACAGTTTCCTGCGCTACAATGGGGCCGTTATTTCTTCGAACACTGATTTTGCTACTTGGTGGAAGAATCTTGCGACTCAATTCAAGGGTGACAGCAAAGTTATATTTGACATCCAAAACGAGCCTCACGTATGTGATGTTGTAGGCCAAATGTCAACATATTGCTGACCCTGATACACTTTAGGATATTGCCGCTAGCACAGTTTTTTCATTCAACCAAGCTGCTGTGAACGCTATCCGTGCTGCTGGTGCCACGTCCCAGCTTATTCTTGTTGAAGGAACCTCGTATACCGGAGCTTGGAGTACGTTAAGTTCCATTTTTTTTGCAGATGTTACAACTAAACCGTAAATATCTAGCTTGGGTGTCCTCCGGAAATGGTGATGCTTTCAAGGCAATCAAGGACCCCAACAACAACGTTGCAATCGAAATGCACCAATACCTCGATTCTGATGGTTCTGGCACTTCTGCCACCTGCGTCTCGTCAACTATCGCCGCTGAGCGTCTGTCTGCTGCTACCGCCTGGCTCAAAGCCAACAACCTAAAGGGTTTCCTCGGCGAGATTGGTGCTGGGTCTAATGACGTGTGCATTGCGGCCATCAAGGGTGGATTGTGCTCCTTGCAGCAGTCTGGAGTTTGGGTTGGCGCTCTCTGGTGGGCTGCTGGACCTTGGTGGGGCGAGTAAGTGATTTCCCATCTTGAATATTGATTATTCAAACTGATGTGCTTTGTAGCTACTTCCAGTCCATTGAACCTCCCAGTGGTGCGGCCATTTCGCGCATCTTACCCGAGGCACTCTTACCTTTCCTCTAAATGCGAGATAGAAACGGATGTCATGCATCTAATTCATCAATTTTCGCGAATTGCCACTATGACTTTATGTATGTGTACATTGCGTGTGTCTCTGCAATTTATGGTTTCTTTCTATCAAGTGGTCGAATACAACTGAGACGAAGTGATGGCGTTGTATGCATCAGCACCGCCTCGCGAGATACTAGAGCATACATCGAGGGTATTCTTAAAACATGGAAAACAAAATCAAGACTCAAACATTGTACGACAAGGAAGGTGCGCGGTCGTGTCGACATCAGAAACGTTGCAAACTAGGTCTGGATATATTTCCAGCAAGGTGGATGCTACCTCCTGAGTGACAGCGCGTACTGGTCCATCTATGAGGCGGCCTATTACACAACAGTCTAGGTTGAGGACTCGGACTCCCATTTCGGGTACCAAATCTACCAGCCCCTCAAGCGTAACCACGCACGACACGAGCGTGACGTATATTATGAATCGGGGCTGCGATTGTACTTGACCCTCGCTTATGAAAGGTGGCCGGCTGAGGTCTGAACGGGATATAACAAGGTGCGAAATGCTCAAAGGAATGTCCGGGAGCGAGAGAAACTCGGTAGGGGATTCGTAGTAGAGCGATGAAATGTGGCAACGGGAGAAGAAGCCCTGATATTCGTCGTGGAGATCATCCTCGTAGAATATTAGGCCGACACTAAGCTGGGCGGCTGGGTTAGGTTGAGCGATTAGTGGCAGGATTAATTTTAGGGTGTCTGAGTTGAGCTTGATGAGATTCAAGACCTGCAGATTCTCAAGCATGATAGGTGACAAGTTTTGGGAATTCAACCCTGTTACGGAAATTTCGCACAGTTTGAGCACCGCGAGTTTTGGAGATCCAGCGAGGGTGGTGGCGAGCTGCGTAACGTCTATATCGAAATAAGAACTGGGAGCACTTTCAAGGCGAAGATCGGTGAGATGACAGATCGCTACCCGCCAATCGACATGGGCATTCTGCAAGTAAAGTTTTTGAAGACAAATGGCCGACTGTTCAACATGGAATCCTAGCCCATCTAGACCAAGGTAGAGTGAATAATCGCTGTCGGGTATATATATACGGAGATCGTTTAGCAGAGCCAATCCATTCCGCTTCCAGAGGTCCAGTACCGAACGAATCAGGTGGTGCGACGAAGTCTCTGTATGCAATTGCAGTGCGCTTATTTGAGGAATGTAAGGAAGGATAAAGTCTTTTAGCTTCTTGATCTCCACCTCCGGAGTAGGCCCTCCGAACGTTGTCCTTCGTGCCTCGTGCACATGTAGATGCACCAGTTCGCCCTTGGTTCTCTCAAACATGGTCTTCGATAGGCTATACAAGCTTCGCGTTGGGGTATTTGGACTCACGTCAACGTGTGTCCAGAGCTCAGGTATGTCTAGTGCGATCTGTCGCCAATAGGCGTCTACCTCGGCCAGAGCATTATAACACCCCTTGGATTTGCTATCGCGTAGGCAGTAAGTCTTCGAGAGTTTAAATATATGCGTCAAGACCTCAGGAGGGAGAGCATTGATGCGAGTGAGTTTGCCGGACCTGTTTCTGAGCGTGCACATGGAGATCTGCGCGTCGCGGAGAGACTTTATCTCTGAGGACAGGGGGCCAAGCTCAGAGTCAACGATAACGAAGGCGTCCTCAACTACGTCGCGTTCGGAAAGTAGGTGCGCAGGTCTTGTACAGGTAGTAGTAAGTTTACCGCATGCCATTAGGTACGAGTTCACGGCAGTAGTTAAGGCTGATCGAGCGGTTTGCCATTCGCTCAAGGAGGTCCGAACGTCGTTGATCATGGGGGTAACATCGGTAGCAAGAAGAGAGTGATCAGGCTGGGACGGTGCAGTTAACGAGGTCAGTACTGGTCTAAGTTGATAATAATCCAACTCTCGACGACCCACCTTTTGCATTATGAAAGTTGTTTGCTCTGTTCGGAGCACCAGTTTGTTCGGTTGGCTGAAGGGGTGGGAGAGATGTTGGCCTGGAATAAATAGTCGGAGCCCATTGAATACGTAAAATACGATATGACTCCCAAGCGACTGCCAAGCGCGCTTAAATTCCCAATCTTGTAAGTCCGTAGATGTCGGTGACCACGTTTTCATGCCGGCGACTGAAGATAGCGGACTTGACTCACTTCGGCACCGCCCGCCCATGCCTGTGACTTGCTGGAAGCGAGCAATCCGCTTTACGTGATAACACTGCCATCAACCTCCTCTGACATCTTCGCTTCGCGACATTTTGTTCTCCGGGGGGCTATGAATGTCTGTGCCTGGTTGTCGCTTCAAGACGCAGCTTAGTCACGTGTGATGTTGCTGTAAGCCCAAACATCAACGTCATCACTCAAAGAGATGCGAAAACGAAAAACGAAAAACGAAAACGGAAACCAAAGCAGCGATGCAAAGCGACAGGTGACTTAGTGCAGTGACGGATGCGAGAGATTGTCTGACTGGCAAATGATTGGCGGTTTCCGTTACGCAGTAACGCTCTGGTTGATGGCGCTGTGGCTATTTATCAACTGCCGGCGATCTGGCGATCTTGATCCTCCCGCCACATCCTCGCTAACGGCCATGTCGTTACTTTATTTCTCTGATTTGCATCCAAGTGTCTCCGAATACGTGCTACGCGATGCCATCACGAAATTACTTCTGTACGCTAATAGTTCAAAGTTGAACAAGCAACTTTTCACGTTGAGCTTGCAACTGCCAGACGCGCCGGCGGCCGGAGTCAAGAATATCAACGGAGCGGGATCCATAAGGTTTTATAGCTCTGATGTATTGAATAGCTTTATGGCCAAGGTAAGCTCGTTCATTGTAAAATAGAAGAAGCATGACCAAAATCGATGTAAAGCTCAAAACAGAGCCCATAATGTTCAAATCCCAAGCAGTTTGCTTTTCCTTTGATGCTCCGAAAATCGCAGTCCCCATAGCTCCAATCCCTGGTCCTTCTACACGGTCTGGAGCTAAATCTACATTCAACGCGACTCAACCTGTCATGGCGACTGCGCGCCACGCTACGCGCAAAGCCACAGCTCCGGTGATGAATATAAATAAGACCAAGGCCAAATACGGACAACGCCCCCAGAAAACTATTCGTCTAAACCCTCTGCTATTGAGGAAAGAGCATCATCGTTTATCTATTCTGGGTCAACAACCGCGCCTGAAGAAAATTCATTTCGGGGTGCTTAGGAACAATGTCTTCTCGATCGAATACTCGAAGGATCTGCTTCCGACTGCTGGTTATCTAAAGTTCGACGACGACGAGAAGACGTTGCGAATCATCGTTGGTGGGACTCACCAAGTTGGGGACGAACTCATTCCCAGCGTTGCGATTGCAATTCAAACTGTCTACTGGGTTGGTCTGGGAAACGACGGCCTAGACGATTATATGTTTCTTGAGCTTGTGCAACACCCACACCTTGAGCAAGGCGATCAATTCCGAGAATCTAAAGGCACAGCTAAAGATGACGCCCGTGGCAGCCGTATCCGACTTTCCCAACTCGACAAATCTCACGGTCGCATTGCACCATACGCTTCGCGTTGGTTAAAGATTACCTTTCATGAAGATACAGAGACTCTACCGAATGAAGAGATCTGCTTCCTAGCTGGACTACCGCAACCGATAATGGATCCTTATCTTATTTTCGAGCACACACGCCGAGCATATTCCCCAAGCAACATCGAGCTGGTTGAGAATTGGTTGCGGAGCGGTTCTCTCTCATGGGAGGTTACGTTTCAATGTGAAGCTTTATTCCGAAATGGGACCCTTGTTCCAAAGGAGATAATGCTTCTGCAACCTCGAATTGAGGAAATCGCGAGCGAGTCGGATACCCTAGCTTGTGATGCTCTAAAGTCCTTACAAGATGAGCTAAAAGGTGTTGGTGCTCGAACGCTACTCGCTGGGTTTGAGGACGAGGGCATTGTTGCCATATTGGATAAACTTATCGAGGAGGCAAGGAAGGGCCTCGGCGGCCATTTTCAGAATTCTGGATCGACATTTGTGTGCCATCATGTAAAGGTCACTCCGACGGCGATTTGCCTCGACGGTGAGCATGGTCTTGTATGCTTATATTAGCTATAGTGATTATATGCGTTTATTTTAGGCCCATACGCTGAGCAGTCCAATCGAGTTATTCGTCGTTACCCAGGGTTCGAATCATATTTTATCCGAGTGAATTTCAAGGATGAAGGAGAAAGTAGAACGCGCCTCGAGTTTGAGGTCGACAATCAGAGTTTCTCGAAGCAATGGATAGGGAAGTTCCTCAAAGCCGAAGGTGAGTAAGTAAGCACAATATCGGGAACGGCACTAAATAAGACAAACAGGGATAAATATAGGCAACAGGCATTATAAACTATTAGGATACAGCTCTTCCGGTATGTATACTATCTCGTAATACACATAATTTCAAAGGCAAATACATGCTTCCAGGTTTCCGCGAGCATGCATGCTTCTTCAGCTCGGAATTCACATACAAAGGTGTATCCGTTACACCCGAGTCTATTCGAGCCAGCCTAGGCGATTTTAGCAAAGTCATATACTGCCCTGCTCGCTATGGTGCCCGCATGAGCCAGGCGTTCTCATCCACCGATCCTTCAGTTATCTTGCCCCGTCGGGTTATCAAAGATATACCTGATCTCATGAACGCAGAAGGCGAGGTGTTTTCGGACGGGTGTGGCACAATTAGTCCTTCACTTGCGAAGAAGGTGTGGGAGGGCTGGGTGGCCCAGATGCCGGAGACCCGTCGCAGGCTGCGACATAAGGATGAGCCTCTCCCGGCTGCATTTCAGATTCGGATGGGTGGTGAGTATGCACCAAATAAATTTAATTCATGTACTGATATCTCGTCTCCATAGGATGTAAAGGGATGGTAAGGATAGACCCGAAGCTCAAAGGGGAACAACTCTGCATTCGACCATCCATGACTAAATTCGAGGCACCCAATGAGCTGAGCTTTGAGATCGCTCGCGCTTTTGAACGGTGGAGCCCTTGTTTTTTGAACCGGTTCGTAGTTTGTTATTCCTTCCTTGAGCACCGAGTAATCTCAACTACAAATAGTCCGCTGGTTATGCTTCTTGTCACAAACGGAGTTGACCCGGCGATATTTGAGAGATTAATGGACGATACACTCAAGTCCATAAAAAATGCAATGGAGACCTTCGATGGCGTTCGGAGTATACTCGTTTCTAGCCGCCTCGGGCGTGCTTGCCACCTAGGCAACACCTTTGCGAAGCTCTCCCGCTTAGGGATCGAACTAAACCGACCGGGCGTTCAAAGTGTTGGGTTGCGTAAACTCCTCAACGCCGCGTTGTATCACGTCAAGCTCGGTCTCAAGCACAAGGCCCGAATAGAGGTTCCGAACAGTTACACGCTTGTTGGCGTATGTGACGAAGATGCTTACTTGAAGCCTCGGGATATCTATGGTTTGTGAATCTTTGCTTGTTGCCAGATGATTTAATCACTTATGAAACCTACTTTAGCGTGTGTCCAGACTTTTGACCACAAGACAGGAGTCACCAAAAAGGAGTATATCAAAGGCTGGGTCCTCGTATCGCGCAGCCCATACATTCACCCTGGTGACTGTCAGAAGCTCTATGCCATCGGAGAACCACCCGACGACTCGCCGTTTACGGGTGAAGGCAACCATCTTCCGAACTGTGTTGTGTTTTCTTCCCGCGGGCATCGTCCAGTACCAAATATGTTAGGAGGAGGGGATCTAGGCAAGTAGTCCAAACACTGCTGCTCATATGCAAACTCGTGACACCAATCTTGATAGATGGAGTACGCATATGGCCGCTCATTCATATCTGGATTGCAGTCTAACTTTCCCGCATAGGATCTGTTTAACATCATCCGAATTTCCGAGTTGATGCCTCCGCATGAATATTCTCCAGCAACTTATGCCGGACCAGACCTTGAGAAAATTCTCACAGAGAGGTCAGCACTCTCAAAGGCTTCCATGTATGGCTGATAATCAACCTCATACAGTACGATGGACGACGTAGCCGATTTTATGGTCGAGGTAAGAGTGCTCGCCAAATGTGTGGTATATCCTAATGTAGTTCCGGTGTTATTAGTTCATATGCAATGACTCAGTAAGCATGGATGATCAGCTATTTGTTCAACTCGCATTCAACGATACAACAGGTGGCTGCGATTGCGGTTAATCATCTTATTATTGCTTCAATCGCAGTGGATGGTGCACGTAATGTCAATTGCATAATCAATGCTGAGCTGCATTCAATGGTAAGCCGCCTGTTAGTTTTTTTAATCTTAGCTGAGCCTATCATAACGCTTTCAATCAGGCTGTCGATTTTTTCAAGACCGGGAAGCCTGTACCTGCTGATGAGATCAAGAAACCTAAGTACGATCTTTATAAAAATCCTGTGACTGGGCTTGGCCTTCGTCCTGATTGGCAGGTTGGGCATGGTCGAGACCCAGAGGATGGCCGTTACTATCCGTGCGAGAGGTAGGTTTTCTCAAATCTTGCGCATTTACTTAGCTGAAACTCAGCTTCGTAGCGTGCTCGGCAAGCTGTTTAGAGCAGTCGAGCTACCTTTAGGCAATCCCGCTCGAGATGAAGTCGAGACTCCTCAAGATTTCGACAAATCCAATACTATCTTGAAGCTTTTAGCCGCTCACGTTGCCAAGTATCAAGCACAGATCAAAACAACTTACGCTGGAGCCACGCCTTGGGTTCAGGCTCTCCTTGCTCGGTACACATTAGAGCTGAACCACATTTGTGTGTCGCATACAGTCGCGAGCGAATCTACGGAGCGTGTATCGGAAGTGGAAGTTATGCTAGGAACCAATCTCGAGTCTGCAGAAAACAAGAGTCTAGTCGAGCGGATGAAAGTTCAGACGAATAACCTGGCCGATTATGCCCGTTTTCAGCTTCAAGGCGACACCGACGATGATCCGTACGCCTGGCTTGCTCGAGCTTGGAGAGCTTATACTCTTACTTCGGGTGTTGGTTATGAAAAGTTTGGAGCCTTCAGCTTCAGTTGGATCGCGCTGGGTTCTGTGCTTGATGCACTACAGGCGCTCGATAAGACATTTTTGTCTGACATTGGCCCTATTCGGCCACTGTGTGCCGATATGTCCGCTTACTCGGGGGATGTTCTAGTAGATCTGGACGAATTTGCGCAGGTCGATCGGGAAAATTGGCCTTGGATTGACGAGGTGAAATCAAAATCCAAGCAGAACAAGCATCCTAGGAAGTCTAGTAAGCCTCTTGAGATTCAGAGCTCAGCCTCACTGCTAACCTTTTGTGACATTTAGTTTCAGTGTCCGACCCAAACACTACTAATACTCAGAATTCTGAACCTTGCTTGAATGGGGATGAACCTCATGAAGCAGAGGGGCAAGCCTCGAACGGAACGCAGACCCCCGGTAGAACTTTCCAAGGAGATCACAACAGTCGTAACCGAAGCGGCCGAGGACGAAGAGGGCGCGGAAGAGGGAAGGGACGAGGGAACGCGTCAAACTCACGTTCGTGACGACTGGAATCAGTGCGTATTTGGTTTTAATTTCTCGTGAAGAACCCCCAACCAAACTTGAAGCACAGGTAACTTCTTAAATGCAATTTTATTATGAAAAGATCCTGTACTCCTTTCAACTGTTGGGGAGATGATAATGTCTGTAGCGGCCTCATGCGTACGAAGTAATTAGAATTGGAAGTAGGACCTGAATTGTATTATTAACTTTTCGCCCATCTTACAAAATACAATGGGTCTTTTATCGGTGCATGACACAACTAAAGGCTTCGGCTTATTGCCTAGAGGCTCCCACACGACGCATACAGCCATGTTGACGCTAAGTAGACAAATAAGAATCCAGGGCATTCCACGGTATCTATAAACACATCTGTTTTGACGTGACACTTACATGCCTTTTGCTATTCCTGTCATCACTACCCTTGAGCATCTAGACTTATGTTTTAACCTATAAAACTCAACATCACCGTGACTTCCATCCCCCTTCGCCTTTCTACCAACATTTTTCGTTCAACTTTTTTTAACTCCCTCGTTCTCGCTCCTTCATCCAAAAAGACATCGCGTTCCTTCAAGCATCAGCCCATGCTTCAACAAGTAACACGTGCTCTTGAGGCTGTTCATCGGGCTGGCCAGGCAGTATCAGGTTTCTGGGGGGAACATACAGCTACTATTGACTGGTGTGAGGTATGAAATGTAAACTTGTCAAGTACTTATTTTGACTTTTTTCAATGTTACAGGACAACTATACTCACACTAGATATATTGCCGAGTGGTACAACACTATCTCAAACATTCCTTTCATTGCGCTTGGCCTATATGGAGCTTTTCGTGCGTTGGCGGAGATTCCTGGCCCAATGCGTCGCTGGCGATTTGCAGCGCCTCACTTTGGGATCGCTTGCATCGGGCTTGGCTCTTTCATATTCCACGCCACACTCAACTGGTATGCCCAAGTCTTGTTGGACGAAATGCCTATGATATATGTATCAAGCCTGGTCCTCTATCTTGTTCTTGCCCCGAGCGATGGATCTGGGTCGCCAAAACTCAAGTTGGGTGTTGCAGCTATTCCGATGATGGTTACTGCCCTCTAGTAAGCCGAAAGCCCCTTTCTTTCGAACCAACATCTAACCACAGTCTAAAGCCTAAGATTCCCTTATCCTATCATTCACCAAGTCTGCTTTGCCGCCATAATGTTGACCATCACTTATCGACTAGTCCTTCTTTTGAAAGACCCAAGTCAACCGACCGATGCAACACATGGTGCTAAATACTACATCATAACTGGTGCTTTAATGTTTGTCATGGCGTTCGGTATTTGGAATATCGACAACATGTTTTGTGATATTTGGACAACAATTCGCGCTCAGCTCTGGGATGGTATAGCCGGCCCAAGCTTTGAGACTCCAAATGTTGTTGCCGCTATCGTTGGTGCGGCGACGCAGGGGCACGCGTGGTGGCATTTGCTGACTGGAATGGGGTGCGCAAGGATTGCTGCTGGAGCTGGTTGTAAGTCTATTCTCGGATTAGTCAACGAGTAATTAACAATGCTTTACTTAGACTTGATGCTGAATCTAGCCCACCCCGGCATGTTTGTTTTGCATGAGCCTTGTATGGGTATTGTGCCGAGCATCAAGCGTTCTCCTGGGTTTGAGCGACCAGAGGTTGAGGAGCATCTCTTGGGAGAAAGGATAATTGCCAGTCGAGATTTCTAAGTCCTTACTACCATTTCAGTTTGTCGCCATAACCATCCCAGCAAATTAAGACATACCTTACAACAGAAACATTGCATCCCATAAAGCTGTCGACTTTGGCATCATATCCCATAATAGATAACAAGAGCTCGCCGTCCTCGTGCGCTGTATTGTAAAATAAAGAGGAGAGTCGTCTGTGTAAGGAAGCAACGAATACTCTCGAAAACGGTCGGTTGTGGGTAGACATCAAAGGAGCCTAGGCTCGCTATATAGGCATTGCTGAAGGCGGAGAAGATGAGGGGCTTGAAGGCCAACGATAAGGTGGGTGGGAGATACCATCTCAACTTTCCTATAGTGTATAAATTATTAAGCATGTTCTCCGGTTGAGCATATGGACCGAATCTGATTCAAAATAACGTAATATATGCGTACATCTTATGCCAAAAAAGCAACCTCGCGAGCCAATACCTAGATATCATAGGATAAGAAGGGCTTTATCACATGACTTACGTTTTTTTTTCTCCCCGAATACGTATTTAAAGTGCTACGCGGGCACACGGTCGGACCGCACTGAGATAACGAGAAAAGAAACAACGAGAAACGGAGGGAAGATAACACGGGAAAGGAGGCTAAAACAGGCCGAAGCCGACTAACAAAGGGAAACACATGACTTACGTTGGCGCTTATCTTTGAACCAATGCGCGCCTTGTGATAGGTTGTATTTATGTTACGTTCCATTACCAATCGATAGCACACAGGCGTTCCAGAGGTACAAAAGTATTATCAGCATGAGTAGTTGGTCTGCGCCTACATCTCCTGCCCATTCTGTCGGGATACCTCCAGTAACATACCGAACTAAACCATCAGATATAAAACTATACTACACCACTATCAGAGCGCTCATCCATGGGCCAATCTCTACTCGGAAACTTGGTCTTCCCCAGGAGCTCATTCTCCTGGTTTGTCGTCTCGCCGATTTTCACTGGCTCGATCGCAGGTATACAACAGAACAAAACGAATCAGTGAACGTGTTCTCGTGGGTCCCAAGAGAGACAAAAATGTGGATTGAGACTCCGGTGGTAGACGGCTGGTTCTTACGGCACGCGAGGAGCGTGCGACTTGTGACTGAGTCATGTCATCAAGGGTGGACGACACATGCGCATGTACGTTGTTTCTGGCTGAGGTTGGTGCCATGCAACTTTGATATTGATATGTGTTGTAACTAGGAGGGTTCTTGGAGCTGGTTTGAGATAGGAGTGTATATTCGCTCAGACCTAACAGATAAACCACAACTCAAGAAGTACCTCGATGGTTCGCCGGCGTCGTGGTTTAGCCACGAGCACCCCGTCGATATGAAACGGGAGTACGAACTACACGAGGGAGAACTGTTTGGTCCGGGTCATTCTATATGGGATTATGTTACCTTAGGAGATATGTTGATTGCCACAGTCAACGCGGAACGGCTTAGATGGGAGAATCTTGCGAGGAGAGGGAGGTTGGAAGTAAGCGTTTGGTGGGAGCCTTCTGCAGTCATGTTAGATATGATACGCCAAGAGGTGTTTTAAAGGCGTATCTTGGACGATATGATGTGCAAACCGAGCTTACATAAAATCAGATGGCTATAAACATGAGCATATAACTAACATAAGATAACTGTAAGCTTGTACTCGTGTTACGTGAGCTTTGAAGACTTCAGTCGTATGGTGACATTTATATTTTATGGCACAATGTCTTATTGAACAATCATAGTCCACAAGAGCCGGGCTTGTTCAGATTCAACAGAGCCTGTGGAGCATTCTGGAAGGTCCAAACACAGTTTCTGTCTCTGGATGCGATGCTAGGATCGATACGAAATCGCAGGAATGTGTCACTCGTGCCGCGCGCCTCTCCAAAAGAAGTCAAGTATAATATACCCATTTCAGGCGCTGCCCAGTGGTCTCTTACCGCCGACTGATAACATCCATCCTCAAATGTGTGCCCCCTCTATCCTCGTTATACCCTACTCACTTGCTGATCCCTCAAACATTTTCTGGCTGCCCTCTCACACACATACGGACAAACGATGCCGATAACTTCTCAAATAGAGCTTTCTCAGCTGAAGTCATACTACACTGCCGTCAGAGCGCTCGTCCACGGGCCCATACCCAGCCGGCAGCTTGGTCTACCAAAGGAGCTCATCCTCTTAATATGTCGGCTCGCAGACTTCCACTGGCTTGATCTCATGTATACAACAGAACAGCCCCAACCTGCAAACGTTCATTGTTCGTCGTCTCAAGGAGGAGCATGGATCAAGAGCCCAGTAGTAGACAGCCGGTTTGTACGGAGTATAAGAAGTATCCAGCTTGTAACCGAATCTGGTTGCCTGGTATGGACAAATGTCCATGTATGTACAGCTAAGCTTCATTCAACTTGGGCAGATGCTGATGTGATTCATTTTTAGGACGACTGGTTTAAGATTGGCGTGTACTACCTCTCAAGTGCAAAAGAAACGCAGTTCAAGAAACAGCCGGATGGTTCACCGGCATTGTGGTCCAGTCATCGCCCCCATATCAATAACAAGATACAGCGAGGCAAGCTATTTGGTCCAACTCACCCGATATGGAACCACGTATTGCCAGGAAATTTCTTGGCTGTGATAGTCAACATCAATCCGCTTATATGGGAGCCGCCTGCAAGGCGAGGGAGACTGGAGGTGACGATGTGGTGGGAACCTTCCGCGGTGATGTTGGACATCATGCGTCATTCCAACAACAACAAAATTCAGACCTCACGATCGGAATCGATGTCTGAATCCAAGGGATAGTCCTCGATCGCTAAGCAAGCGCGGAATCGCCAAGTTTGTGAAATTCCTTAGCCGTCATAGACGAAGTCAGATGTATAAACCGAAGGGTTAAATATTGAACATGTTGGGGATGAGCATATATGAAGAACATAAACAAAACGATTAGCGCTGATATATCTGCACATCGGCAGGCAATACAGAGAAATAGATAACCCAAGTACAGTAAACCATAAAAATATCGCTCACCTATGGTTTGAGTGAAATCTATTGCGGATCTAACGACGTGCACGCGCATATAGTCACTCTTTTTTTTATACTTATGACGGCATTGTCTTTAAAGTACCTTGCTATACTTACGTTTAGATACATCCTATACTAACTTCCAATTCCGCATAGCGGTCAGCCAGTGTAGTAAGCCACTTAACGTCGACCAGTGCGCAAATTCAAGCACAAGCACATCCGTAATAAGAGAAGGTAGAGTGCATATGTACAAAGATAAAAGGCAAGATCTCAAAATACTTAAAAACGAGGTAGCTGTTTACGGCTCCGTAGGTTGATGCGAAGGCCTGTCAGCGCTGAAGCTCTTGTCATCGTCTTGTTGGGAAATCGTGCTTCCGGACGTTCGAACGTGACCAAGGTTATTTCGAGGGCCAGCGAGCGCGATCATGACCGATATGGCATACCTGCATGCCGGCACGATTAGCAAGAGGGAGAATTATTTGTTAATCCAAATGGCTTGCATCTTGCCCATGATCAACTGCGGGAGCAAATGGTACGACAACCCAGGAAGTGCGAGATACTATGCGAATCACATTGGTTACAAAACAAAAAGTAGAAGAAGTGTAACTCACCAAGGCGAGGCTTATAACGGCAATCTGTCAGAGAGAAAAAAATCATTAACACAAAATTAGCGATACAGATATCATACATGTCACATACAGGAGTGGCCACAGCACAGGTCTCGCCATTCACACGAATGACCTTAGCGATAGCGGCTTCAGCCCTAAAAAAAAATCCATTAGTAAATGGTTTTCCTGGATAGCCTAATAGACTAGCCTATGAAGGGGTGTTTTGGAGCGCAATATACTGTAGGTCAGAACGATAGAAACCAGTGCATCTCGCGCGGCAGTGATAGCAAGCCACCCAGTAATAGATATAGAGATCTGACAGTATTCTCAGCACCCAAATCGAGGGATGACGCCTAAGACGTACATCAGGTAGTAAACTCAAGCGTGTAATTCTCTGAAACTCAATAGACGACCTATTATAGAGCATGAATAGACGCATTGTTGCTAGGATTGGAGACAACGCACATGATACCGAATACTAGGGAAGCCGCAACTGTGAGGCCAATGATAACCACTATGATCTTGTTCTTGGTTGCCTTGATAGAAAGACAAGGCATTAACTGACGGCACTGAGCGCTATATGGACAACATACGACATAACAGCGCTTTAGGAAGAATATTTGAGCTATCGACCCTACGATTGCAGTGACGGCGATCTCCCAGAATAGAGGCCCTATAGTATGGTTAACAGATGATGCAGGCACACACGACTGAAACGGCACTCACACTCCTGTTCATCAAACTTTCTAAAGTCGCCGTAGTACGTGACAGTACTCCGATACAAGCTGATATAGTCCATTATTCCTTGCAAAACGGTGAGTGTGGCCACTGCGAAACGGTCAAAGACCAATCGAATCAAAACTTTTCAGAGAAACCTACAAGTGATGACTATCATGCGGTTGAAAAATGTGTCGTTCGGAGATATAATACGCTGCGTGGCTGGGTTAGCTTAAATCTAAATGAGTCTGTCAAAGAAAACGCATACCCAGTAGTCATACGCTTGCACACAAAACACTCCCAGGAGCAATTGCTGCAGCATAACTCCTGTTACGAACGGGCCCACCGTCGCATTGGTTAGAGCAGTAGGCATAGCCAAATTATAACCAGAAGGGTCGGGGAATGGCATCACGAGAAAACACTGGGTGGTGGATGAGCAGTGGGAAAGATGGTGAGAACATATGTCGGTGACGGAGAGTATTTAAGAAGTTTCATTAGATCAGTCAACCCTAGGTAGGTGGTATCAACTAAATAGGATGGGTTAAAACCATCAACTAGACTCCGAAAGAGGGCAGGGGTTGGCCAGAATTGGTCAGGAACAGGACCAAAAGTGTCCGTTGCCAGGTTTTATGGTACTGTGTAGCCAAGTACAAGCGTGGAATGAAGAAGTAGACTTTGCCAAGCGCAGGTGCTGTTGGCCCTGTGTAGATAGGCACGATAGGGCATAGCACAAAAGCCGAGAGAAATTAGAGCGCATATACCCGGGTGAATCATAAATACTGCTCTTCCCGAGAAATTGTTTTCTTATCTCCGAGAATTTTACGGGATTGATCGAATACATAATTACAACGAAGCGAAATGCGGTTGTAAGCGTATAACATCATCGAGTCGAACGAGGCACAGATGTCGATCGAGAGTATCGACAACGTGTTGACCATGCTGCGCGCCTATCGGTATGAAGATAAGTATGACCGCATGATGACTTGCATTGAGGGATTTATTACCACCTGCGAGCAATAACCACTCCTAGATAGATCTATCCCTCTTCAGCCCCTATAATCGCTCGTTTACCGAAGGTTATACCATGACTTGTTGGCCGCCCTCTTCCCCAACCTCTGACTCATTGCGTCTTCGTTATGATGAATTACCTCCAATAACATCGCGAACCCACCTATCTCATCTAAAGGCATACTATACCGCCGTCCGAGCACTCACTTACGGCCCTACATCCAACCGCCAACTTGGCCTCCCAACAGAGCTCGTGCTTTCGATATGTCGTCTCGCAGACTTTCACTGGCTCGATCCAAGATATACGACGGAGCAAAATACAGATATGAACCCCATGAGCTTTTTGTGGTTTCGAAGGGAGCGGCAGATATGTATCGAAAGTCCGGTGGTGGACAGGTGGTTTCTGAGGCACGCGAAGAGCGTGCAGCTCGTGACCGAGTCGAACCATCGGGAACAGTCGGATGTGCAGGTATGTGTTGCTAACGTTCACTCTGGGGGTATCAGTATTTACTTGTGTTATTTTCAGCGTCCATTTGAGGTTGGCGTCTATTCCCACTCAAACTCGGCTGAATTGCAGCCCAAGAAACAGCGCGATGGTTCACTGGCATCGTGGATGAGCCATTTCTCCCATGAAGCATCTCAAGGAGAGTTATTTGCCCCGAATCACCGAATATGGGATTATATTGCACTGGGAGACGTCATAGTTGCGTCGGTAGATATTAAGCCATTTACTATTGACGCACCTGCGAGGCGAGGGAGATTGGAGGTGACGGTATGGTGGGAGCCTTCTGCAGTTATGTTGGGCATGATGCGTCGTGTCGACGAGGGTATGCGGCATTCGCAAACACAAGAGACCTCGCGGTCACGATCGACCTCCCGAGTGCCCTCGCCAACTAAACGAGCGTGACGCTTGGCGAGTTCATAAGGTACACCAATAGCTATTTGGGAGCTCGTGGGCTGCTTGGATTGTATTCTAGCAACGTAAACGCGCACATGGCCTGTCTTGATATGCGTGGGTGTCTTAAGCGGGTTGAAACACTCATTTGATAACTGCCTGCAGGAGGTCGAGGAAGGCTATATGTTTATGGTGCTGGAATGACATGAATTCCATGCTACTCGAGTGATATTATTTGGTCGTATACTACTTAGACTTTATGGTTCAGAATCAAGCAAGGATACCGGAGTATCAATAAAGTGAGGCGTTTTTGCTACATCGGGCCAGAATACCCTCTTATATCTACGCCGTTCCTCGTGATGTTTTCGGTATGAATACAATTCCGCTATAAGCCGCAGTCCATCGAACTATTCGCTAGTAAGCGTTCTTTATCCGAAGTCTAGGCGAGATGGAGATAGTCCTTTGTATTTTTCTCCTTGGGCCTTCGCTTTCGCTTCGTTCTCCTGGGTCCTTCTTCTTCTATCTAGGATAGATGGATTATGAGAATACAACCTTAACGGGGACGCATATACCCTGAGTCTCTGTCTCACAAGACCTGGAGTCGACAATGATCTTCTGTCCAGACCCGATCGAAAACGTTGGATATAGTGCCACGGTTTCCCCGGATATTGTTGACGGCCTCTCAAGGTCTATTATTCCAAGCCCCATAAGCAAGTTCACAGAGATCTTACAGGGATGCAAACTGGATTGAATGTGATAAACGCTCGTATCAAAGGATTGCATCATCGACTTGACTATATCAATCGTCGAGGGGGTGACCCTAGTCGATGACGCCGGCGGTGGTGCCTGTGGAAGAGATAGGCCCGGACCTGGTGGGGTAAATAGGCTTCTGCGTGCACGTTCTCGGTGACGCACAACCCAGGGGAGCGGCGGTGCCACGTCTGATCTTGTGATCGTGTGGTAAGCGCCGAGGGGAATTCCCATCGCTGATCGTCCGAGTTGAACCACATTAAGGACTGCCACGTCGAGGGGAGTTACGTCGCATGTGCGTCGGCCGGATTTGTGAAAGTCGAGGTGTGTATGTTCATGTGCTCGTTCTTAGCAACCGGGCCCTTCTTTTTCTTTCCACGCTAAACTTGGCCTCACTTGTTCCAGGATTATAGCCCCTGTGAGTGTGCGAGATGGACTCTGCCCCCGTAGCCGCTTCGACCACCTCTGTCTCTGCTTCTACTCTGCCATCACAACCCTCGCCAATGATTCGTTCATACGTGCTTTCAACGGCAGCTGGGAGCTGCTTTGTCGCTCTGCTTGCTGTTGCATTTACAGTTGTCTGGCGCCGGAAACAACGTTGGAGGCGCACCCGTCCTTGGATTGCCAAGCTGCGCGCCGAGACTGCTAGTAAAATCGAAAAGGAACGGGAAAAGGAGCATGTTACGGTCGTCGAACACAAGGAATCCAGTCACCCGACACCAAAGGATACGACCAAAGGAAAAGATAAGGAAACTGAAAAGGTTGTTGCACCCTCCACAGCACTCGATATTCGTAGCGACGCAGGGAAGCGCAGCAAAGAGCGACGAAAGCGCGGGAAAGACGCCAAGCCGGCCGCTCGAAATGTAGCCGCAGCCCCTGTCGGTCGTGACGCACCTACGCCCAAGCCCGAGCCACTCGCCCTAGTCGAAGAGCCTATATCTATCCCAGCACGACCCCTCTCTCCACACCTCATCCCACTTCCGTCATCCCCTTCTCTTAATACCACGCCCACAAAGCTCATTCCACCTGCGCTTGTGTTATCAGGTCCTGCCTCGCCCGTTTCCACGTCCATGAGCATGTCTGCGACCGCGACAGAGCTCACCGTCACAACACCCACGACGTCTACGTCTGTCTCGCCCGCCCCTGCCTCGCCGGCGTTTAATGGCTCTGAAACAACGGCTCGTGCTAAGCTCCCCGCTTTTCCACCCGCATCGCCTCTTCCTCCCACTCTGGCACGAAAAGCTCCTCCACTAATGCGACGCCCTACTCCTGCTGCTGCGGGAGCTTCGACTTCCACCTCCACGCCAATGCCTAATATTAGCCGGAAAGACTCCCATGCGGCCGATCGTCGGAAAGAATCGAGCCGGAAAGGGACCGTGAACGAGGAGAGCGACGGCCCGGTGGACGAGATTGAATTCCCCACGTTGAGCCCTTGGCCGGCGGTTGGCAAGCCGGCAGAGACTGGAAGACGACGAGAACGGGAAACGAGCGGGCGGAAAGCTAGCGACGCTGGGAGAGGCAGGAAGCCTAGTGACGCAAGGAAGAAGGCTGGAGCTGGGCCTGGATCTGGTGGGGCGACGAATCCTGAATCGACACAGCTGGCGTCTTTACGTGGTGCTTTGGAAGCGGCGCGTCTTAGAGAGGAAGAGGTCACGGAGGAACGACGGGCTTGGGCCAAGAAGGAGCGAGAGGTGAGTGCTTGTTCGGGTTTGAGACTAAAGGGGAAATCACGTTAATGTGTGGTTGTGACGTATAGTTGCAGATCCAGATTAACCAGCTCGCCCATCAACTCCAACTTGCGACGATGTTTGGAGGAGGAGGGATGCAAGCCTATCCTGGTTATGGATACGGATACGGACCTATGCCTCCCACACCGGGACCAGGTCCTATGCCTCCTACGCCTGGACAAGGTCCCCAACCTCAACCTACCCCGTCTGAGGCCGCATCACCTAAGCAAACATCACCCACCTTGACGCCTGCTCCAGCACCATCCACTCCTGCGTCCGTCCCAGGCACACCCGCCTCCCAACCCTACCCACCCATGTATCTCCCATTCCCGCCTCAATTCCCCATGTTCGCACCGCCGCAGCCCCACGGTTCGCCTATGCCGCTTCATGGATCCCCGATGCCTTCGCCTATGCCTATTCATTCCCAACCGTCTATGGCTGGGCCTTCACAACCGCCTATGCCCATGATGATGTCCCCTGCTTACGGTCCAATGTCTCCTCCGCAGTCGCACCCATACCCATGGCGTATTGGTACCCCTAACTCAGGGGTGATGACACCCAACATGAACGGAATGATGATGCACCCTGCTCCCATTCCCAGCCGGCGACCTACCGGGTTCTTCGCAGGTTCGCCTCGTGGAGGCTCGCGTAGTCGGTCTCCGTTTGTCCACCCACCGCAACGAAGGCATGGGACGCCGAGTAGTACGCCTAGTGTGGGGAGTAGTGCTGATATTGGAGGTCTTGGGAGTAGCGCCGATGCTGGGAGTGTAGGAAGCAGTGCTGATATCGTGGGTTTGGGTAGCAGCGCTGATATTGGAGGCTTGGATATCGGGGACCCATTCAAAGTTGTGCTCCCGCCGATGAGTTTGAAACGCGAGCGCGAGCCGGATTATGATGAGGAAAGCTCAAACGAGGACAGTGACTATGATGAAGAAGATTCGGACGACGATTCGGTTATTTTCGAAGACGGTTCGGTGAGCGATTCGGTCAACCTTTCGTTACACGGGGAGAGCAAGGAGCAGGAACCCGATTTGGTTACACTGCCTATTGATATTCGAATTGGAGACGACACGAGCTGAAAAATCAAGTACTTTACCACCTCTTTTCAGCCTTTTTTTCTGTTAATTGAACTTACACGGCGGAGACGCTATACTTATATCTATACCTCGCCTTTTTTTATGTGTTCCCGTGTTTTATTGTCGAGCATCTCCGCTGTGTTGTCTTGTGCTTGGACTGTTTTCGTTGGCCTGATGGATTGTGTTCCAAATTTTCATGTAGCTAGATGTGATGCGACACTTGATTTGTTTTTGGATAAATACAATGAATGACGCGTTGGTGGTT
>JAYRCO010000242.1:22353-35742 GCA_037042815.1 Ceratobasidium papillatum | reverse complement strand
TGGCCGGCCGTGTCGTCCAGGTTCCCAAGGGAGGTCCTAGGCCAGATGGTGTAGTCAAATTCGCCTTGGTCGTGCTTTAGTGGAGTAGCAGGCATTTCCATATCTTCCGCGCCAGATGTATCCACTGAAGCAAGCAAAGGGGCATCATTTACATCGAGTTCGGATGTTTCGGTAGTCGTTTCAGAGTGTTCCAGCGGCCCAGCTTGGCTACTTGTACTAGCCAAGTTATCAATTGGAGGTCCCCATAGGTTATGGTCGAAGGAGCCGTGGTCGTGTTTGAGTGGAGTAGGAGGCATAGCCAGCGGGCCGGAGTCGAGTGCGTCCATCGGAGCATCTGGAGCTTCAGTCCTTAGGGTCGCGTCGAGACCAGCAGATCCCGACGGTCCAGCTTGATTGCTCGTGTAGTCGGAGCTAGAATTTCCAGCCACAGTCCACAGTGTAAAACCGAAGCTGTAACGGTTGTGCTTGAGAGGAGTCATTGGCGCAACGATTTCGCCAATGTCGTTGTCGACCATAGGATAATTTGGAGCGCGAGTACCAGCTGTAGAAATCGAGTCAGGATAAGAGCTCTCCTCGAGCTTGCAAAAAAGGTTCAGCTGCTCACCTTGGTTGTTCTCGTCATCAGAATTATTTATAGGGCATCCATCCCGTGCTTCGGGATCCAAGTCACTGCTGTCGTCCTCCGTGAGGGCCTGCGGCCTACTCAACTCACTCAGGCCATCGTTGTTTGTACCTGATTCGATCCCAGATTCAAGCGCATCTTCCGGTCTACAATCGTAGTCGACCCGGCCGGGGTGACTGGCAGGATATCCACTCCAGTGGCCTCCGCTTGAATCCGGACGGTCACGCTTAAGCGGGGTTGGCGGCATCTGTATCTCGTCGAGGTCGTGATTACCGCTGCTGGTGGCTTCGCTGGTTCGGCTCGGGCTTTGAGAGTCTCCTGCAGAGAGTTCGCCCATATTCGGGAGCAGGTCCGCTCGACCCTGAGACCGAGATCGGTAGGCCAAGGGCGAAACAACTTCATATGTCGACTCGGCCTCCTCCAGTGTCAAGGCCAGTCGCCTCATCCCGGATTGTTGTCGTATGTCTTCCCGTTCAGGTTGTTCTGTACGCAATATGTTGCCTGTTCGGAGTTTCTTAGTCCCATGCACAAGTCGATGCTCTAGGACGCGCTTACCTGGTGTCGCTTCTGCGATGTTTACCATGCTCCATACGATACCGCTGTCGTCCGTCAAATCACCGGAGTTCTCACCCGCGGGCAATCCAGGTACTCCCGAGTCGTGCGAGGTTGATTGGCCAGTCCAGAGTTCTTCATCAAATCCACCACGATTGTGTTTCAAGGGAGTAGGTGGCATCTGCGGCTCGCCAGTCACGTTGTCGTCGGAACTCATCTGTCCCCCGGTTGAAGACACGATCGGTTGAACGACACCAAAAATGTCGTCCACGTGCACGGGCATTTCCTTCGCGACTCGGATTTTACAAGCAATGGCCACAGGTGATTTGGCGTCGACAGGCGGCGCCACCTCTTCCAAGAGCAGCGAGCCCAATGTCGGATCGCCACGACTCTGCTCAAGGTCATAGCCTTGTGGTTGCTCCGAACTGTATTCGTGAGCTACCCCACCGGCGTCAGTGACTAGTACAGATACAAACGTTCAGACAATCTCGTACCTTGTTTTTGGTCCGTATCCCACTCCGTGCGACCTTCGTTAGCGTGCCACTCAACGACCTTCTTCGGCACCTTCTTTGCATCTAGGCGACATTTAATCGTTGATCTGACCATGTTCAATCATGTTCGTACCTTGTTCCTTTTCCTGAGCTATGATAGGCATCATGTCCCACTCTATCATGTCCGCGCCGTCGCTCCATTCCGTTACTTCATCATTTGTCATATAATCGAGTTTATCGTTACCCTGCGAGTCCATGCCCGACATCATCGTCTCGCTCGGCTCTTGGGGAACATCCACTTTTCCATCTTCGTTCTCGACCGTCATCGCACTTGGATCGTACCCAGCCTCGTCTTGCTCGACGATCGCATATAGAGTGCCGTGGCATCGTCCGGCTACCTTCTCCGTTCTGTTCTTCCGCTTCAACGTCGTCTCCGTCAGTCCGGCCGCGTAGCTGCTGCAGTGCGTCGCCACTGCGATGACCGTCTGCTCGTCCATCTCCGTTTTCGACCACGCTTCCACTCGCTTCGGCTTCGTCCGCGGGTCGATCCCCAGCTTCACTTCTCGTTCGTCGTCGCTGCAGTCCGCGCCTCCAGACTCCCACAGCTCGACTCTGCTCATCTCGCTCTCCCACTCCAGACTGCCGGGCTTGAAGTCCAGTCCGAACCTGTCCAGCTCATCTTTGTTGATTGCTTCGTCCCGCTGGGCTTGAGTCCATAGCCTGACCAGAAGTCGGACTTGATCAAGCGGCATGATGAGTATCTCTCCGCCGCTGCGTGTGGTCATCTCGAGCTCGAGCAGCTCGTCGTCCTGAGCCCCAGTCGGTGTCAGAGATCGTACGCAAGGTAACCGATGCAGACACTCACCGTTCGGTCGCATAACAAAGGCAGAACGATCACACCTAGCATATCCCGCATATCCTGTTACCGCGATCAGCGTCAGAACATTGCGGTTATCTAACGCGGCTGGAACTCGACTTACCTCCATCGTCATTCTATTCTTGTCCACACTGGACGCAGGGTACCCGCGCTGTTCAGCGAGAATCGCTAGAACATCGAAGCACTCCAGTGCACGGTTGTATATGTCTTCGCTCATGGGTACCTCTCTCTGCAGAAGGTAGTTCTGGTACACAATCTTGGTTAGTTTGTAGTCGCGTAGAACATGACATTCAAACACTCACATAGTGGTAAGCCACCTCGAGTAGAAGCTTCATCGCTTCGACTACCTCGAGAGTGACATGCGAGAACATAGCGAGCACCGTGAGCAGAAATACGACCGAATTGAACGCGGGGTCGAACTTGGGCGTCGTCATGTTGAGTTGTTGGATAGTGTATAAGCGATAAGATTGGGGGTAGGGTTGGGTGTTATCGGAAGTAGTATGGGATGTGATATTGTCGGTTTGTGGTTGAGGGTGTGGGGCCGCGGGTAGTAGATGTTGTTCAGTTGTGTCAATAAAAGTCGCAAGTTGATTGCAGTTACTCGATGGTCGGCTTGGCGCTATGGTTCAGTGCAAAAACGAGAGGGTAAGTTCAAGTACGAGTTCGAACCAACATCCACTGTCCCCCCACCTATATACTCCTTCGTTTCAACTTGCGCTGTTTATGCCGGGTCCAACAATACAGATTGTATTGCTTCGACTCAGCTGACTCGGATTGGCGCATGAAGCTTCAAAAAGACGTGCGGCCCCCTTAGCGTATATTAATAGACTCGTTCGCTTAAGACGCCAAGCCTCACAGAGCTTCATTATTCAATGCAACATGATGCTTCTGTCGATACAAATATCAAATAAGATGAGTTATTCTAGCAGTTGGGCCCACTCACATACATACGATCTAGAATCACCCCCACAGTCCTCGTCCTCAGACCATCCAGCCAGCAAACAGTATCTTACATACTCATTTTATACAGTCCATATAATTTCATGCATACTCGTTTTTTCCAGGGGAAGAAACTCGGAGATATGGACGTGCCAGGTGGTGGTTGGAAGCAAGGTGGAGTGATCGGCGGGGTGGGGTTTGATTATGTCATCACATGCGAATCACTTCTAATTCCATGAATCGTTGATCAAAGGATGCGATTGAGTAAAGTAAATGTAGCTATTTTTAAAGCAAATACTATTCTCGCGACCGCGTGTCCAACTCCCAATTCATGGACAGTTGGCGAACGTGAGCAATACCCATCGACTCTGCACGGAACCACATGTCCAAACAAGAGATTGCCTATCTTTCATGTATTCAAGCTGCAACAGCCATGCCCATTGCGATAAATTACAGACACAGAAAATTCCACCGTAGTAGACATTAAACGTATGTTGAGAGCACAACCTCGCGCTCTGACAGCTTAAAAATACGCCCACGCTCGACGTGTAATAGACCAGCCCTATCTTGGAGGTGTTGTTAGAACAAGCCCACTGATGCCAAGCTTACTATTACGACGCCGAAAGACACTCGTGAAACTGCTTTCGGTAAACTGACCGTAGCTACTCAAGATGCCATGGTAGAATCCAACCGGTTCAAAGGAACTAGATTATGAAAAGGATTCTAGTTCCATTTAAGAACAAGCCGCCATTATGCCCGGGAGATTGGTACAGACGGATTGCTATGGTGCGAGAGCAGTCCACTAGTGTCTAGTTGAGTCCATAATGCCTATAGAGATTTTGTATCAAGGATCTAGATGTGCCGAAAGAGCATATCTTGACCAATAAGCAAGCGGGCATAGGTTATGCTCTTAGAGTTGTAGTGGCTGGAGCTAGAAAGATCGACTTCCACCTGGAAACCCTTCTAATACTATAAGCAACTATTCATAATGCGTTTAATCACAAGAAGCGTGGAAAAACATATCTACCTCTGGGGATGGCCATGTTCCTACTAGCTCAGCTATAAGTAGATCATGTCCATATTGAATAATCATGCGGCGAACGTTCTCAAGTAATTTAAGCTCTCCAACGCCAGCGGATTTGAAGGACGAGAAGGAGCAAAACATTTGTTCTCGCGACTGGGACAAGTGTTCATCAGGTTACACACGAAACGGAATTGTTACCAGGTCTCACCTGGTGGATACGCCGTCGTGTTGAGTTGAGCGATGAGATGGTGCGCCTCTCTGTTGACGAGAAGCGGTCGGCGGTCCTGGAGCACAGGAGCTACGGCTCGGGTTGTTTCTTTCGCACCTGAGCTAAAGTGCATCAAGGCAGCTAAATGGGTGTGGTACGTGATGAACAGAAAGTAGGGCTTAGGCACAAGCGCTCGTTGACTAGCGCTAAACAAAATAGCTTAAGGTTGATTAGACTTTATTAAACAGCTCCCATGTCGGACCCATGACACTTCGACAGATTAGAATTTTCCATTGCTCGGCTCGGCTCAGTCGTATTGATGGTGACCATTGAAATGAACTGGCAATGCCCGAGTGTTTTGGGCCGCTAAGAGCTTAATATGATACGTTAGGAATGAATTTAGACTCGTTCTTGAACGAGTATCCCCAAGAGCGTGCAACGTAATGCGAAAGAAATGAGCACAAAGCATCCCGGGCCCGAGCGTAGACTTTCTAGATTTCAGACTGAGGCGGGCTTTGTTTGGACATATGTGCAGCTGCCGACTACTATTTCGGCTAACCCTCGTTGCGCACCTCGTTCACACACACACTGAAAATGAATGAGTGATATTCCAGTCAAAACAGGCAAAGTGAAAATGACAGTTCAGCCCAAACAAACAAGCCAGTTGAAAACATAAATCCTGTCAAACCAAGCTGAAAATGGTAATCCAGTCGAGTTAAAATGGAAAGAGTAATCCAGCCAAGGCAAAAATGATATCCAATCATCCAGTCGTTGATCAATCCAAATAAGCTTCTTCTCACATTCATCCTACGCATTCAAATCCCTGGTAACCAAACATCCTCGTTCTTCAAACCATCACCTCCTGCCTCTGAACTCCATATTATCCGCCTAGCGCCCGAGCAACCCAAAGGCAACTCCTAGTCTCCAAACAATTCCCCTTTGTTTTAGTTTGAGTGTCGGCTCTGGCAAGCCGTCCTCCTCGTTCCACAAGGCAATTCCACTCTTCCATGTCTCCTGAACTTCATCCTCCCAGTATGCCACCATCTCCTTGCAGTACTCCTCTGTCATCCTCGACATCGGATACGACATCTCCTGAGCTACGGGTGTAAGCGGGAGAGACAGGTCTGAGCTGGTAGGAATAGCGTTCGACTTGTGATGTTCGACCCATGGGGCAAGTCCGGGTAGAGTTCCAGACCCATCTATCTGCTCGATCGAACTGTCATCCTCAGTGGCAGCCTCGGTCTCGGTTATCGAGTCACTTGAGTTGTTGATCGCGTGTTCCTCTGTAGGTTCGTTAGCAAGCATAGGAGTGTTCGGTTTCTCCACCGCTAGAGAAGCGGCTCGAAGGTCCCGAGCCCCGTGCTTGCGCGTTACGATTCGTAGAGGCCGCGTAGTCGACGACTCTGCGAATGTTTGGGTGTTCCAGCGATAGCTCAGGCGCCTTGTCCATAGGTCTTCGTCAGACTCGCCGTGGTTATGCTTCAGAGGAGTTTGAGGCATAGGGATGTCGCGAGCAGACACAGATGACCCAGCTTCTACGTTTGAGTCGTTCGTAGTCGGTCCAGATAGCTCAGACACGTTCGCCGTTTCATCAATGATATCAGAGCAAGGGCCAGCTCGAGCAGTACTAGGCCCTGATATAGATGAGTCGAACGCGGAAGATCCTTGGCCGGTTGTGTCGTCGGGGTTCCCGAGGAGAGTCCTAGCCCACATTTGGTAGTCGAAATTACCTTGGCCATGCTTCAGTGGAGTAGGAGGCATTTCCAAATAATTGGTACCAGAGGTGTCCATGGAAGCAGGTACGAGGGCTCCATTTGTCTCGGGCTCGGATGTTTCGACGGTCGGCTCAGGATGTTCCAACGGTCGGCTTTGGTTGTTCGCACCAGTGAAGCTTTCGATAGGAGCTCCCCACAGGTCATGGTCGAAGGAGTTGCGGTTGTGTTTAAGCGGGGTAGCAGGTATAGCTGGTGGACCAGAGTCCGATATCTCAGTTGAAGTCACTGGAGCGTCGGTTCCTGAGATTGTGTCGAGTCCGGCACATCTCGACGGTCCGGCTTGGTTGTGGGGGCCGTTGGAGCTAGCATTTCCAGTTGCAGTCCAGAATCCGAAACCAAAGCTGTGACGGTTGTGCTTGAGCGGAGTCATCGGCATTATAATGACACCAGCGGCGTTGTTGGTCGCAGGGGGGCTTGGAGCATAAACTGCGAAGGTTATGTCAGACTAAGAAATGACCTCGGGTTTGCTAGACAGTTTGATTCACTCACCTTGGTTCTCTCTTTCACCCGAGTTATCCACGGGATATCCGACCTGTGCCTCAAGGTCGAATTCACTGTGCTCGTGTTCCATGGGGGCCGGCCCAGCCTCGTTTACGTATGATCCAACATAAGACCCAGAAGCGTTTTCAGGCCCGCTATAATAGTGGACTCGGCTAAAGATGTCGACAGGATATTCACTCCAATGGCCACCGTTCGAGTCCTGGCGGTTGTGCTTCAGTGGAGTTGGAGGTATTTGTATCTCGCTTAGGTCTTGGCTGCCACTGCTTGTTGGTTCGCCAGCTCGATTCAGGCTCTCAGGACCGTCGCCTGTCTCTGAGAGCATATCCCTTCGACTTTGAGTCCAAGGCCGATAGGCTAAGGGCGAAATAACCTCATACGCCGCCTCAGCCTCTTCAAGGCCCAAGACTGGTCGCCTGATCCTAGCGTATTGTCGTGCAGCTTTCCGTTCAGGCTGTTCTGGAAGCAGCACATCGCCTGTTTAGAGCGTCTTAGTGCTCTGAACAAACCAATATTTCGGGCTCCTCTTACCTTGTGCTACTCCCGCAATGTCTACCATACTCCATACGATGCCGTCGTCGTTCATCGCATCACAAGAGTCCTCGCCCGCTGGCAATCTAGATGCTCCCGCATCCTGCGAGGTCGAGTGCCCAGCCCAGATTTCTCCGTCGCACCCGTTACGATCGTACTTCAAGGGGGTAGGTGGTATCGGCAGCTCGCTACCGGCATTGTCGTTGGCACTCATCTGCCCGCCAGGTAAAGATACAAATGGCTGAACGACACCAAAAAGATCGTCCACATGCACAGGCATCTCCCTTGTGGCTCGGGTACGTCCAATAATGACCAAGGGTAGTGCGGTATCGACTGGTGATTCAACATCTTCGGAGCGCAGCGAACCCAACACCTGGCCGCTGCGACTCTGCTGAAGGTCATCGCCTTGTTGTTGCTCCAGATTGAATTCGCAAGCTGGCCCTACTAGCGTAAGTTTCCTACGCAGATACGAACGTTCAGCCGACCTCATACCTTGTTTCTCTTCCATATCCCACGTCACATTACTCTCCTCGGTATTCCACCCCACAGCCTCCTCCAGCTCGTTCACTGTATCTGATCAAGTTTGAGTCCATGACATAGCCGAATGTATTCAATCCTGCTCGTACCTTGTTCCTTTTCCTTAGTTATGTCCAGTGTCATATCCCATTCCACCGTGTGCGCGCCATTACTCCACTCCGTCGCTTCATCTTCCGCCGTAACGCCGTCCTCCGAGCTCATGGCCGGGAGCATCATGTCGCTAGGCTCTTCCTCGGCAATACACAATGGCCCATCCTCGTTCTCGATCGTCGTTGCAGTTGGATCGTGCTCAATCTCATCCTCGACAATCGCATATAGAGTGCCGTGGCATCGTCCGGCTACCTTCTCCGTTCTGTTCTTCCGCCTCAGCGTCGTCTCCGTCAGTCCGGCCGCGTAGCTGCTGCAGTGCGTCGCCACTGCGATGACCGTCTGCTCGTCCATCTCCGTTTTCGACCACGCTTCCACTCGCTTCGGCTTCGTCCGCGGGTCGATCCCCAGCTTCACTTCTCGTTCGTCACTACAGTCCACACCGCCGGACTCCCACAGCTCGACTCTACTCATCTCGCTCTCCCACTCCAGACTGCCGGGCTTGAAGTCCAGCCCGAACCTGTCCAGCTCGTCTTTGTTGATCGCCTCGCCTCGCTGGGCTTGAGTCCATAGCCTGACCAGGAGTCGGACTTGATCAAGCGGCATGATGAGTATCTCTCCGCCGCTGCGTGTGGTCATCTCGAGCTCGAGCAGCTCGTCGTCCTGAGTCCCGGTCGGTGTCAGAGATCGTACGCAAGATAACCGGTGCAGACACTCACCGTTCGGTCGCGTAACAAAGGCAGAACGATTACGCCCAGCATATCCCGCATGTCCTATCGGCACAATCGGCATCAGTACCATGCAACTGTCTTTCGCAGAAAAGGTTCAGCTTACCTCCATCGTCATCCTATTTGGGACCATGTTGTTTGCAGAGTATCCACGCTGTTCCGCCAGGACCGCCAGGACCTCGAAGCACTCTAGCGCACGGCTGTAGAGCTCTTCGTTCATGGGCACCTCTCGTTGAAGAAGGTAATTCTGTCGCCCAATCTCTGTCAGTTCTTAGTCGCGTAGAAGGCAACATCCCAACACTCACATAGTGGTAAGCCACTTCGAGCAGAAGCTTCATCGCTTCGACCACCTCGGAAGTGACATTCGCAAACATGGCAAGCAAAGTGAACAGGAACACGACGGAGTTGAATGCGGGGTCGAACTTGGATGTTGTCATGTTGAGTTGTTGGATAGTATGTGGTAGGATAGGGTGGTAGTGGAATGTCGGGCTTGTTGTTGGTGTGGTTGCAGGTAGTATGTGTTGTTCAATAGAGTCAATAAAAGTCGCAAGTTGATTGCAGTTACTCGATGGTCGGCTTCGCGCTGTTGTTAAGTGCAAAAACGAGGGGGTAAGTTCAAGTACGAGTTCGAACCAACATCCACTGACCCTCCGCTTATATAGCCCTTCCATTTCGATCTTTGCGCTGTTTATGCCTGAGCCAACAACGCAGATTGTATTGCTTCGACTCAGCTGACTCTGATCGATGTACGAAGCCTCGAGAAGACGAACGATCTTCTCGTGTGTATTGATAGACTCGTTCGCTTAAGACGCCAAGCCTCGCAGAGTTTATTAATGCAGTCTAATTTAAGGCTTCTGTTGAATCGGATATCAAATAAGACGAGTAGGTCCAGAAGTTGGGTCTACTCACATATATTCGATCCAGACCCAGGCCCACAGTCTTCATCCTGAGACCCCCCAGCCAGCAAACAACCTCTCACATATTCATTTCATATAAATCGCACAAGCTCATGCCTACTCCTTCTTCTTGGGTGAAAAAATTCGAAGATGCGGATGTGCGGTGGTGGTTGGGAGCAAAAGTGGAGTGATCGGTGGCGTGGGACTTGATTATATCATCAAGTGCAGATCTTCTAATTTCATGGATCGTTGATCGAAGAACTCGATTGAGCGAAGTAAATATAGCTATTTTTAAAGCAGCATGCTATTCCTGCGGCCGTGTGTCTGGCTTTCAATTCTCGAGTTCCCACATGTGGTCGTATCCTGTCAAATTTGAACTAGAGTACGTTGAACATCGCAAACCCGTCAAATTTACGTACTATATGTCTAATAAACGACTCATATTGTTCGCGTACGAGAGATGATATAGTCATGCATATGTTGATCAATAAATACAAAATCCATCGGCTATCGTAGACATTGAGCGGATACTGCCAGTATAAAAACTCCCAGCAGCTTTCATAGACACGTCCAGTAGCTGTAGTATGAATCACCAAATCGGGCCGATCTGCCTTTAGATAGTTCGGGAAGTTCTTCTGGAGAGACTACAATTCCACCTAAAGAGATGCTAGGGTACTGCAGCATTGACACCGCGCTGCCCTGAGCAGTTTGTGCATACTGGGATGTTATACATCCTTAGAGCATGCGGGCGGCCCACTACAATGTCACTGGTTGTAAAGAAGTATTGATAACATGAGCTGTAATACGGCGTACCTTTACTGCTTCACATTCGATTTTGCCCTAGCCGTTTATGCCTCAGTAGATAAACCTAAACTCGACTTGAGTGCGATCACGGAGCTCCCCCTTATAAACGTCCCCCAAACCAATACGATAGGTCGGATATTGCCCGATGTTAGGTGAATACAGTCATTGAGTCCAGTCCGGGCGTCCACGACTGATGAGGTGGTTAGATATACCTTGAGTGCCACTATTACCAGTAAGGATAACTGCTACGACACCGAAAGACAGTTGTGAAATTGTGGCTATCGAATTGATTATAGCCACTTAAGGCGTCGCCAAAGGAGTCGACCAGTTCGAGCGAACCAAATTTTGAATAAAGCCCGGATCCTAAATTTACATATGAACGAACCGCGACCAGACATGAGGAGTTGGCATAGACGGATTGCTGCAGCATGAGCGGAATTTCATAACATCCTCGGTCCAGCCCTCGAGGCCTAAAAGACATCTGATGAGACTTGTGCATGTATATAGGAAATGCCACCTCACCGAGACCGAATAGATATAACCTATGACCACAGCAAGTGGTTGCGACGGGAGGGTGGCTCGATTTCCACCTGGGAGTCCTCGTAAAAATAAGGAGATATACTGGAGAGGGTGATAAGTCATAGACTTGCTACAATTCATAAAGCATGGAGAAATATATCTCACCTTCAGAGGGGATCATACTCTTGGCAGCTTTCTTAAGACCCATTTAACTGCAGTGTGATCAGGTCCTGTTCGCGGCCAATAATCGTTGACGTGAGTGCTTGGATGACCCAGACTCTTCGAAACTAGGGGCATTATGAAGCGAGAGGAATCAATAAACGTTTTAGTGCGATTGCTATGAATATTAATTAGCCAACAGGCGTACAAAGAGCAAGAGCTGCTCGATGCCTACCTGGAAAATACGTCATATCGGCGAGAGGCGCCTGATATTCACTCAAGGAGTAAAGAAGAGGATCCAGTAACATGTGATTTTTGAGCCACTAGATGCGAAAGTAGGCAAGCAAATGTAGTATGCAATATGTGGGGAAGTCGAAGGAGGGAGAGTCGGGTACCGCCGGCGCTAAACGAGCCCCGCGTCGACCGGGCTCACCCTATCAACTGATTTCTCATTTCGGACTCGGGGGATTATTGACCGAAGCAACTAATCGTCCTCCCATCCTCCACCTCAGAATGGCAGCATACGCTTTGGAGAAACATGTTGCGATTGCTGCCGTATCAAGAGCTTGCGGACTGACTGCTTCTGTCTTCAAGAAGCTGGTTAATACAGAAACGGTGATCAAAGGAGACAAATCACCTGTAACTGGTGAGTGAACCGATTCCTATCGAAAATATCCGTATGATCACTGAGAAACTTCTTGCTTTATTAAAGTGGCCGACATCTCAGCCCAAGCAGTGATCAACACCGTGCTCGCCAATGCGTTTCCCGAAGATCCTGTTATTGGCGAAGAAGATACGAGCGACCTTCGACAGGATACCGAACCATCTCGCCTCCTCCGCGAACGGATTGTGCAACTTGCGAATGATGCTTTGAGTCCCGTTCCTGGTGCCGACGAGGTACAAGGCTCGAGCTCCTGGGGTCTTGGCGCGAAGAAGACCGAGGCGGAATTATTGGATGCGATTGATCGAGGAAGTTTTGCAGGCGGGGCAAAGGGGCGTACGTCATTCAAGCGTCGTTTCATTTCTTTCGAGTATAATAAACTGGATCATAGGCATGTGGACGCTTGATCCAATCGACGGAACCAAGGGATTCCTACGAGGAGAGCAGTATGCCGTATGTCTCGCATTAATAGTCGACAGCGTCGTTCAAGTGGGAGTGATGGGCTGCCCGAATCTTCCGGTCGCTGGCCATAGCGCAGATGGGGAAAGGGGATGCCTATTTGTTGCAGTCCGAGGGCAGGGCGCCGAACAAGTGCGTGACCTTCTCGTAACCTGACCCATATTGTTTTAACAACATACACTACAGCGGCCACTTTCTAACCCATTCGCTACACCAACAAAAATATCCATCCCTCCGCTTGCATCAAACGCTGCTCCGCATCTCCTCGAGTCCGTCGAATCTGCCCATAGCCTGCACGACTTCTCTGCCAAGGTTTCCAAAGCCCTTGGAATCACTGCGGCCCCAGTCAGGATGGACAGTCAGGCTAAATATTGTGAGCTGGCCCGCTCCGGAGGAGTGTATCTGAGAGTGCCCGTTGGTAAAGGCTACATCGAGAAGATTTGGGTGAGCACGCGCATATATTTTAATTTCGCCAAATTTTGCTGACTTGTCTTTACAGGATCACGCGCCTGGATCACTTCTCATTCAGGAAGCAGGAGGTTTTGTTACAGACATGCGTGGGCAACCTCTCAACTTTGGTCTGGGCCGAACTTTGGGCGAAAATAATGGAGTTGTTGCAGCTGGGAAGGGTGTGCATGCTAGTGTTATTGAAGCAATTAAGAAAGTTCGGGAGGAAGGGTCTAAGAATGTATATTGAATACAGTTTATTTGCCGTAATTACACAGTAACTCGGAAGTCTATATAAATAAGACACACAATTAATGTGCGCACCCCCCCAGCAAGATTTTTTTAAGGCTGAGAATTTTGAAATCTCATTGTATCCACCCCATCAAAATGCCTCAAGAAAGTATGACAAATACAGCAAATCAGGTATTTATACATTAGATGCTTTGGTCTGACGCGTAAAGCGAGCTCCTTGTCAATGTTTTCTGCACATTTGAGCGTGGCTGGGCTCACAGCCGTTGTCTTCTAACTACTTGCGGGCTGTTCGGTTGGGTATTTTGACTCGGAGGGGGGGGGGG